>CABFWO010001683.1:59105-154130 GCA_902155825.1 Timema genevievae
GCCCCCCTAGAGATGAAATAGTTGCTTTGGGGTGGATAAAGAGTGTTAATGCAACACAACCTACTACAGGCCGAGTTTAGAGGAAATGTATCCACAGTTGCGTAAAAAAAGAGTGTAACTTTGTCTCAATTAAGCCACCTTGGTTCCCCCGATCGTGATTGGAACCATAACCTCCTCATCAATGGGAACCAGACCAAATTATATACACTTTTATTTTATCGCCGCGTCTTACTAACGATTCAGGCTATACGCACACATGATATTAACTTTAATATGGTAAGGATTAGGAAGGAAACATTTTAGAGGTAATCTACTTGTATTTGCGTGAAAGTAGAGTGGGAAACCATTTAGAAAAAACCATCCTCAACAGACCTGACAGGGATTCTAACCCTGATCTCCCCATCGTCAGCAGTTCAGTCTAACTCGAGGGTGATGCCTTAGACCATTCGACCAATGAAGTGGTTTGAAAGTGGGTTCTTTAAAATGCATGTTATATATAATCCCAATGATGTTTAAAAAAAATTAATGGTTTCAATAGGAATTAAATGTCTAAAAAAAATTCATATTTTGTCGTGGAACTTAACCACGAGTCAACGCACAGAGAACTCCCTTCCCTATAAACCCAAAAATAATTGCTCACTACATTACAGATTACTTGAAATAAATATGTATTATTGGTTTTTATTAAAACGGGGTTTAAGAGTTTATTTTCTAGTCATTACAGATACTGTGTCAACTCCAGTGGTCTTGAGTTAAAGTGCTCGTCCCAGGCTACGATGTTCCTGGATTCAAACCCAGCCAAGGTCTACGGATTTTTTTAACGATGAAAATCCGTAGCAACACCTCCTTCCGAGGGGAAATGAAGCCGTCGGTCTCATGTCTTAATTGTTAAATGGGAAAGAACCCTTTAAAGTATGTAAAAACACCTTACCCGGCAAAATTAGTAAGCACTTTCGCTCTCACTCATAGAAATTCACTGTGAAAGGCAACGGCGAACCACCACACTTTCAGAACTCTCATAGTAGGTGGGATTTCTATCAGAAGGTGCAGGTAGCACTAACCAGCCGAAGGGCAGACTGATTTCGTTCCCAGCTCCAGGTGGCTAGAAATTTCGTCAAACCGTCCTTCGGGTTGTTGACTTATGAAAAAGATGGTTCCTGTAAATGTGTAGCTAAACTCATGTCCTCGCTACTTTTAATTTTATTAAAAAAACTTTTCACGACCGTTATTTTTAAATATTTGACTTGTGGAGTTTTGCTTTAGAAGGTAAAATGTAATTGAATATAATTTGAGGGGTTGCCTTCCAATCGATACGTTCTGAAGGGGTGATCAGCCACCATTATCAGAACATATCACCTTTGCTTCATTCTCTTTTTAGGTTCCGTCGGGTCATTTTAAATCAGTTAGTAACTTTTAATTTAGGGTTAAATGGAGGTCCTAGTATTTCATATCACTTTATTTTCCCCCGAAAAGCAATCATGAAGGTTCTAGTTAAATAGTACTGATGGAGATGTAATTTGCAAATCTAATCAAATATTACGCTAGCCAATGAACGAAAAGCCTATTTAAAAAATCATGTGTGTGTGTGAACTTTATCACGTGACGTTTACGATGAAACCTTGATATGAAATTATGGTGAAAGGGAAATATTGAATAGATCGTGTTTTAGGGACAATGAATGATTTAATTAGCTCATCGAGATAGTTTCACATACCTTTACCATTTATTCAATAAAAAAAATTTAAAACCATTTAGTGTTCGTAGAGGTTCGAACCCACACCCCACTCCCTGAATTTTGATGTACCCCTTACCCCCTAGATGTGGTACATAAATACGTATAAAAACTTTTATTTGCTAAAGGTATAGTAACATTTTCTTGGGGCCCATTCTATCCATAGAAAAATAAGCTTCATACGTCCTTGCCCAAAAGGTGTATCAACCAATCGGTATAGCTAATTTCCTTTCTTCTAGCACTGCATCTTAATACCTATTCGGTGTGTACGAATATGTACTAATTATACTAGTGTATTAGGGATTAGAAAGGTTTGATTTAGAGAAAAATCACTCGCATTTGTACAGAGGGGAGAGTGGAAAATCATTTAGGGAAAACCACACTCAGTGAACCCGACTGAGATCAAACCCCAACCTCTCCGTCTTCGGCAGCCTAGTCTAACACAAGAGTAGCGCGTTAGATCATGCGGCCACCGAAGCGGGTGTGTAATTTAATACTGATAGAAAGGTTAACTATAAATTAAATTTTGCCTGAGGTGAGGATGAAATAAATAAATGCTGATTTAAATAAAAAAATAGTTACGTTTCTGAATTAGAGATTTTCCCCAATTCATAAATAAAACTTATGAATAAACCATTTTACATATTTCCCTTTGATATCGCACCCTCGTTATAGGGCTTCAGACTATATTTTTGAGGTATTCTCCTTCTACCTCTAAATTAATACGGTTGTACTCACTTCAGTGGTCGCATAGTCTAAAACGTTAATCTCGCAACTAACCAAACTTCCGATGATGGGGAGATGGTTCGATCCTAGTCGGGCATACTGAGGGCTTTTTTATCCTTAAGTGATTTTCCAATCTCTCTCCACGCAAATGTGGGTACATTCCTCTACATTCAACCTTCCCATTCCCTAACCCTTTATCGTAATTAGTACATAAGTGTATAACAAGAATGCATAGTAAGACGCGGTGCTTATGTACTCGTCATTATATGTGTATTGGAGATGGGACGCTCTAATCCGAGAGATTTGAGATGTGTAATATTCTCGAAAAAACTATCTCGATTTCAATAATACGAAGATCTTGAATTCAACTAACAATAATTTTAAGTGATTGGTAAAAAGGAATCATATATACTTGTGTAGTTGGGAGAGTAGCTACATCATAAAAAAACCAAGACCAGATTTAATTATTAAATTTGTTTTACCAAAAAGTGTTATTTTTGTTGTCTGTGACGTAATAGAAGGGACAAACCAAATTATAATTTGGTCAGTGGCACCAAATATTATTTGTTTTAATTATATTTTAAATATTTTCACTTTAACTATATTTTGTATATTTTAAAGATTATTGAGGTTTCGAATTTTGATTGAAGATTTGAAAGAAAATATAAGATTCGTATTCGAGAAATATGGGACTCGACCTATTAATAAATAAATCAATCTGCATTATTATTATTAGCACCGCGTCTTACTACCCATCCGGGTTGTACGCACTAACGCTAATGTGTAATGGTAGGGTGATTGGGAGATGAAATGGAAGACCTACAGTTTAACGTGGGATCCGAACCACGGTGGAGGCCTGGCTTTCCACACATTCACAAGTTGTGACTGTATTAATAAAATACAAAGTTTGTCACTAGTATTGCGCGATATCTATCTCATACAGAGGGATGACATTTTAAAATTAATAGCCCCAGCGCATAAACATGTGAACCTCAAATCTGGAGTTTTAAATTTTTTACTAGATTTTTTTCAAATCTATTAAACATTGTGTCGGAAGTATTAAAATTGAGAAGTGTTTTTTTCTGCTTGTTAGAAGATTTTTTTTAAAAATTTAGCACCGCGTCTTACTACCCGTGTACTAATTACGCCGACGGGTTAGGGATTTGTAAGGCTTAATTTAGAGGAAGTGAATTCACATTTGCGTGGAGGGATAGTGGAAAGCTATTTAGGACCCCCCTTATCCCTCAGTTCATAAGACCGAGATTCGAACCTTGATCTCCCCGTCCTCGGCAGTCTGGCTCTACACGAAACTAGCGCGTTAGCCAACTACGCCACCGAGACGGGTTTGTAGCAAATAAAAGCGTGACTACCTCAGGCAACTCTGGGTTCTTCTAGTATGTACTCGCACCTACAGTATATATTCTATGTCATCGAGAAATTGCGAAAATAAAATAATGGTGCCTTCGACCCGAGTGAAGAACCAGTGAGTAGTGTGTTAAAACTCTAGGGAGGTACCGACAGACCCGCCTCCGGGGCTGTGTACATCTAAAGGAAGCAGGCCACGTCGTCTCACGGGAAGTGACGTCACTTCTAATGACTGCAAGGAGCTTAGAGAGTGAAAGTTGTTCCCACTCGATTACAGGACCCTGTCCCTTCCTTCACGACATAACGCTTGTTTACAACACACCGCGTGGCGTACTGGTATAGTTAGTTTCACCACCGGCGGTTTAGCGAGATCCTTTGATAGATGGGGGGAGAATTAAAGAGATGGTCATTCAACCTTTTTCAAGGGTGTAGAAAGGGGTCAGGATATAGAGGGGGGGAGGGTCCGAACCCACCCTTACCCCAGTATTGTATTCCTCCTATATAGGGGGTCAATATTTACGTATAAAACCTTTTTTGGCTAAAGGTATGGTGCAATTTTCTAGCGTACTAACCACCTCCCCCTGCCCCCCTATAATAAATATCACTCTACGCCCTTGCCCTTGTGGGTCTACTTAGGCCTATTAATGGTTAGAATTGAATTAAAAAAGTTTGAAATAGATACAAAGTTGTCTAAATTTGGTTAGTGATTTTCAAAAAAATATAAATAAAATAAACTTAAAGAATCTTACTTAACATAGTATAAATAAGCTATCTTAAATAATATATCTAAACTATATTTTAAGAATGTATATTGGTTTTATTTACAAGAGTTACGGAACCACTGATACCACTACATAACATTTAAATACACTGCCTGCTTGAGAACACACTAAGACGTTTCTTTTAGCTAAGCCCTAACTATAATTTTGCAATAAAACACGTAGCATTTCGGAAGGGAGGAACGTTTTGGAAATATAAACATGTTGATAATATTTTACTATATTATCATTATTATTTTATAAGTATTGATAATATCTATCAAAAGTGACACCTGAAATTCACATGACTTGACTATACATATATGTAAATTGCTTACGTACGTTTACAACTGTCAAATAAGTTCCTTACGATCTAAATTAGATTGTACTTATTTAAAACAGACTATATTTGGTGAGGAGCCAGTAGCTTTTTATAATTGAAGGTACTTTCTTAATCGACTGATTATATCAGCATACGACTTATAAACTAACTTAACTATATAACAGAGACAACACCAAGCCTCCAGGAATTGATTCATTACTGTGAAAGGGGGAATCCATTTTTCACCAATTATAAATAGTTTTGCATTCCGGGAATCGTACACGGGACCCCTAACTAAGTAGACATACACGCTACCGACTAAGGTATCGGACTGTCACTAAAGATGCCTTGTGTTATTTTTCGGCTGGGTACGATTAGCTAAAATTTAAAATATCCTAACTAAATATATTCTAAATTTGATTAAATTTAAATTACGCAGTTTTTTAAAATGTGCTTTATGAAAAGTTTAGCTATTATGTAATGATTCGAGATTCATATTCATTTTACTTTAAATTAAATTTATTTAAATGTGCTGCAATGTTACCTTCATTAGTTAGAGTGTGTAGCTCAACAAAAGAGCATATAACGTAGAATTTAATTTTCTTCACGTGCACACAAAAACAATACAGCCATTGTCTGTCGAAAAGCGAAAGCCCTCAAAAAGCACAAAGACTCGGTTTCATCAAAATAAGACCGATAAGCTTTGAAGTACCACCACTTTGTTCATTATTATTTTGTTGTCAATGTATTTCTTTCTCTCTTTCCAAGCTCTCCTCTTTCGTTCTACTAGTAACTAATATTGCTCGAGGCAGTTGGCGGGTTCCATGGTAACTCTAAACTCTTTCACTGTATTATGACAAGATTTTTTATTTTTATTATTAAATGAAAAAAAAAATTAAGTACTAGGTCTACTCCACGTCACTTTGTTATATTATTTTATTCGAGTCAGTTACTTAGCTGGGGGCGGGTTTAATAGTTTTAACCTCCTTATCAATTCGCTTTAAAGGAATCTAAAAATATTTTTTAACTTCTTTTTTTTTTGTCATACTTGAGTTTATGAAAGTAATGTGTAGGAGCCCTTTTGAAAAAAAAATCACAAATTAATATAAGTATTATTACTAGCTAGGGATTAAAATATACACCTAGATTACGATGATCCTCTAGTATAAACAAATAAAATTGGATTTATTAAACCAGACCAACTTCAGTGGCTGAATGGTCTAATGTGTCACTCTCATGTTAGACTGGCCTGCTGAAGACGGGGAGACCGGTGTTCGATTACCTATCGGGTTCACTGAAGGTGGTTTTCCTAAATGGTTTCCCACTCTTCTTCCAATCAAATGAAGGTAGGTTAACATTAACAAAGATACCATGGCCATTTGAGCGCAAGAAACCAACTTTAGTATACACAAACTGGATTCGAACTAGGAAATCTCCGTCATATATTGCAATATTAACACCATACAACATTAGACCATTGAAATGGGTCCTCTAGTTCTAAATTGAGTTTATATATTATAATATAACTTGTTATTAAAAATAAGTAATAAATTACTAACGAATTGTTTTATATCCGCCCTAATTCATAAAAATATATTCTGGTATAGATTTATTACTTTCAGATAAAAATGTGTAATATAATATTATACTTAATAACTTTATATTTTCCACTATTTATTAAAAAGTTCAATGAAGTTTCGTGAGGTATGTAATCAATAATCATTCTTTTGAAGTCCACCCCGAAAAAAAGGGAGCAAGGAAGAAATTCACAAATCTCTCTTTTTGAAAAAAAAATAGTATACAGGCTTAAATAACCAGATTTTAGTGAAAAGCATTTATTAAGCAGGAACTCAATCAAAGATAAGCTTATATAAAATCCAATTAAAAATTTTTAATGATGGAATGTGAAAGAACAAATATAAAAACTAGCTTAGCCCTCTTTGTAACGTAATACTAACATTTGTATCTTAAAAATTCAAAATGTAAGTATAGTATTATTTTTTATATAAAGGATTCTTTATAAAATAATAATATTTTTTTTTGAGGTCAACATTGATAGCATTTTACTATATTAATTGTGTTATCTTATAGTTATTGATACATAAAAAGTGACAGCTGTAGATCAAATGACTTGACGTATGAATACGTGAAAGAAGACCTAGTAACCTTTCTAGCTGTCGGATAAAGTATTTACTATAAAAAATTGGTCTGTATATACTTTGTGTGGTGGATTATTTCCTGGTTTAGAATTGTTTTCTGCCTGAATCAACATTAATTTTTTTTTTTGCTTTGTTTAACTATGTTATCGTCCGACATCTTAGCTCAGTCGGTAGCGTGTCTGTATACTAAACTAAGGGTCCTGCGTTAGATTACAGATATGGTCGAAAGATTTATTATTGATGAACTGTGGGATACCCCTTTCACAGTGTTATTATCATTGGGGAGCTGGGTTTTTTGTGTTTTAGATTCAAGTGAGTTTATAAGTTTATTATATGGTATGTCGTGTATATATATATATATATATATATATATGACTGGTAAGGACATGACATCCAGGTTCGGTCGCCTTATGTGTAGATTATTTCCCACTCTGGTAGCAGAGAACGTGTCCAAGGTACAACATAGGAGGTCGTCTACATGTTGTATCCGCAATGAGATGATGTGACGATAGTGAATATGATGTTGTGGAGCAAAGGTGAGTCTTAACCTAACTTAAACCTAAATAACAAAACCCTGGTGACGGTTGGGATCATTCCCTTTAAGGGAAAAATACCCAAGGTACCAGCCTGGAATTGATCCTGGGACCCCTAGGTTCTTAGCCAGGTACATTGATCACTACACCATGGGGCCGGTTAATTTATACTTACTGTGCTGATATAATTAGTCGGTTCATAAAGTTCACGTTAAATACCTCAAATAAATAGATTACCTATATTTTCACCCATATTGAAACACAAACATTGACTAGGCCTATATATTTTTAATAGTCATATATGTAGAATCTTTGAGGGTACTACTTACTAAGTATTGTTAGATCATACGTAACATTAAAGTATATTTTACATTTCAAACACATATTGTCTTTTAAACCACTACGTTATAAAGCAAGACTGTTTTTAAATAATTAGTGAATATGTAGTCTAGTCTGTGCTAAATATTAAGTTCAAGGTGAGCTGACATGCAAATGCAATATTTAGGGCCACTGCTACGTCATGACACAAATGTCCACCTTGACCTACTTAAATAGTTTTTACGTGTTACGAGCTCTGTGGAGTGACGTCATAAATAAATAAATATTTATTTATATTATAGCACCACGTCTTACTACCCCGTTTTGGTGGTACGCGTATGTACTAATTACGGTAGCGTGCTATGGATAAGGAAGGTTACACTAAAATATTATTTGGATGTACTTGATATATTGGTGAGCTTAGAAGATTCAAATAACGACTTTTTTTTAATGACGGTGTAGCTTTCTTACGCGATCGACTAAAAAGATTTGAGATATTGAATGGGTGAGCTAGAACAGACCCAAACAACCAGCAACCTGGCCGCTAATAAATCACTGCGGACGAGATAAATGATAAAAAGTATTTAAAAAAATTACCATCAAATCGGGATTAAACCCGGGACCACTAGTTTAGTAGGCGAACACACTATTGGCTTAACCTTCGTATAAAATTAAATTCTAGATGTTATTAGATACAAAATTGCTTTAAAGTAATAATTTGAAAAAAAAAAAAGTTGTGTAAGTTTTCTTTTCGTTCGGCAAAAAAAACCACACACACACACACATATATATATATATAGGTGGAGGTGTGGGGAAGGGAGGTAAAGAAAATTTTATGAAAGTAGTGGGAAAGGAAACCCGGATAAAAGTAAGGACAAGAAAACTTTTAATGCGTTCTTTTTCGGTTTCGTAACTTTGTCCTAGGTCCGGGGGGAGACCGAGTTAAAGTTGGAGGGGGAGAAGGGGTTTTGAAAGTAGGAAGTTGATCCAACATGACGCCATTACTCCTCGAAATGTAGCCTTGGTCTAGATGTTTTGGAATGACATTTGGGACTCAACAAAACGAAAGACCAAATTTTGTTTTTCCTTAAACGAAAAATTACAATAAAACTTAACAGTGGTCTAAGGTAAGATATATAATTAATTACCTGATAAGACTCGTAAAGAATTTAAATTTTACAGATTTTGAAGATTCAAGAAACTAAACACACACCAAAAAAGACAAAAAATAGTTAAATTTGAACCCTAGCACTTAAAGACTTTTAGTATAATACCAGTTTCATTTTTTTTTGTAGTTAATTTATTCAACACCAAAGGATGTGAATGACTTAATCTTAAGGGTAAGTAGAAGGACAGGGAAAACTACCCTTAGTGCACACGGTCGAGATTCGAACCTTGACTGTCCGTCACCTGTCCAATCAAGCTTGACGTCTTATACCATGCTACCACCGTTTTGAGTGTGAATTTATTGTCATTCGGGGATTTATTAGAACATTTGTTGTATGCATCGCGTCTTAACACCCATCCTAGTCCTAAAAATATTGTTTTATTATTATTTTTTAAATCTCGTTTCCTAAATTTTCTCAAACATCACAAGTATTGGAGGACTCGAAAAAGTAAAGGTTCAAAGATTCGACGGTTCAAGGGTTTGTGGGTTCAATGATTTGAGGACTCAAGTATTCGAACCAACAGCTATCAAAGTACGATCTACATAACAATCCCCCAAATAATGTAAACATGTCTTGTTTCCAGTGCTTGGGGAGCTTCGGTTCCCAAAGCTCAAATGTATCACTCATCAATAGCTATGGCGCCGGTTATTTTAGAACTTATATCACCGAACAAGACTTTCTGAGAGTTGGTTGGTTGGACATCGTCTGAAGCACAACTGCATTGACGATTTCGACCATAAACAAGCGTTGTATCCATCTTTCTCATCGATCAAACCGTTTTGAGAATCCTCGTTTTAAAGAAGATGATTTTTTTATTCCTTCTAAAGACTGTCTCTCTCACCTGACCGAGGAAGTGATTCTTTTGTCGCCCTTAAAACGCGTCATCTTGAGCGCAGACATCAAGCCCCTTTAGTCGTCGAGATTATAATACAGTAAATCAGGTTGCTAAAGGAGACTCCGGTCCACCCTCACCCCCCCCCCCCTTCCAATCCCGGATATTAAATAATGGAGAAGCACAAAGGCCTTTTATATAAGTGTGTATAAATCCTTTCATGATTTGACGTCGGCAAGAACTTTTATCCGACCTTCCTCGTAACAACAATGGCCTGCCTGGTTGTAATGTATCTGGTGCCTTTGATTCGTGTGTGGGAAAAGTTACACCCCCTCCCCTTCTTTCTCCTCTCTCTCCTCTCTCCCCCTCAAACACTCTTATGTGCGAAAAGGGCTTGAGTGGGCAGTCACAATGGAACCAGACGTTAGCTCCGAGATGGGATGTGGGACTATTATTTTGAAGGTAGAGCTGTACTGGTCCGGTCTAAAGTTTAATTTAAGTTCATTCTACCGACTGGTGTAAGGTGTCACTCTTGTGTTGGACTGGCCTGTTAAGGACGGGGAGATTGGGGTTTGAATCCCAGTTGGTTCTACTGAGCGTGGTTTTCCCTAAACGATTTCCAAACACTCCTTCGACACAAATGTCGGTAGACTACCAGCAAAATGCTTCCTTCCTTATCTCTAACCCACTATCATAATTATATGAGTATAACCTGAACAGGTAATAAGTAACACAAGGTAATTAAAAAAAGGCTCGTTCTAATATTTTAGGTTTCAATTTTTATGTCAATTATTATGATAATTTTAGATCAATATAAGGAAAAGCTTTTCCGGTATTTTTTTATTATTTTTTATTATTTTTACTAAGCACCGCGTCTTACTACCCGTTCGGGTTATAGGCTTAAATACTAATTATGCTAATGAATTAGGAATTGGGAAGGTTGAATTTAGAGGAAGTGAACCCGAATTTGCGTGAAGGGAGAGTGGAAAACCATTTAGGAAAACCTCCCCCCGTTCACCCGAACGAGATTCGAACCTCGATCGCCCCGTCCTCGGTAGTCGAGCTCAACACGACTAGCGCGTTAGCCAACTACGCCACCGAGGCGGGTTTTTCCGGTATTATTTCCTGTTAAAATGTATCGGTCCCCCCAAAAAAAGTTGCTTGTAATTTCTGAACTGGCTTATTCTATTATTAGTACACGATTTAAAACTTATATAAATCTAGACCAACATAACTCCCAACACGTCCGGCCGTTAATTCATCACTGTGAATATGCAAATCCATATTTCACCAATGAATAATTTTTCTACAGTAGTGGAAATCGAAACCAGGACGCTAATCTCAGTAGGTAGACACGCTACCAATACAGTTGAGTTATTGAACTAATCAAATAATGCAATACAAAATGAATAGAGACATATTTATTTAAATTTATTCAACAGTCTTAAGCTTAATTGAGACACAATAAGAAAAAAGAAATATATATAAAAACAAGTATTACTAAATTTAAGCTTTGTTTTACGATACAGGCTATAAAGGATGTCATAAACATAATATGAAATAAAAAATGTTTTCTTTAAATTATAAAACTGTTTTAAATCATTATAATAATAATTAATATTAGACTAGTACTCAGTCTTTGCATACACAATAAAATAATATTGTCTTGTTTAATTGGTTAATCAATTTAATACAGAAATGGCATCCGGACATGAACTAACTGGGAAGAAACTTAATAGTGTCTGGTACATCTTCAAAGGATGAACCTTAAGGCGGTCGTCTTGGTCAGCGAGAAAGTATTGATCGCTGTCAGGCCACACGGCTATGGTCTGCCTACAACCACCCTTTGTTTTGCCAATAAGAAAGAGGGCAAAGGAAACTACTAAACTACTTATCTCAAGGTAAAGAGGAAAATTCGCTGCTAGTTCTCAAATATCTTAATATTTTTATTTGTGAGTCTATCAAAAGATTAATGTATTTGTTATAAGAAGGTTAAATCTAAAGTCCTTTTTTTAGTCAATAGTGGTCTTATAGCTCCGAAAATGGGCTTTAAAACTAATTGAAAATGAACTAATGTCACATTTTCGCACAGTTTATTTTTATATTAATAAAACTCAACCTATAGAATTGTTTTTAAAAATAAAGAGCCCTGTTGGAATCTTTCGGCCTTATTTTTGTGTTAAACATAATTTTTGTAATAACGCATAGTATAGTTAAATATTGCTTTATCTGAACGTCTGCGTGGCAATTTCTCGCTTACCTAGATGGCCCCCTTAAAATAGACCCAATGTAAGGCCCAGGAAGATTTTATGAATAGGGTTTTCTACCCTACCCGTAGACAGATAGCTCAGACAAACTATTAGTTTTGTAAATAAACGTATATACCATACTATGTCATAGCATTAGTTAGCTATATAATAAGTACATCTCCTCAGTATCAATTAAATGTGTGTGTATGTTTGTGTGTTTGTGTGTTGTGTCAGCCTCTCTTAGTAGGCAGCCTACCGTAACGGTACACAATTTGAACTTAAAAAGTTGAATGGTAGGGATTGCGAGTTAAGTACAGTATTTTTGCAGTTTTTATAGCAAAATATTTATTTCGGCAGAGTAAATCAAATATTTTTTCCAGTAGAAACATAAACTTTAATTTTCTTCCCATAGTAATATCAACAGTTGTTGAATATCTGTCACCATTGTACTTTAATTTGATGAAAACTCTTTCTCTTAAGCTAATATGTGCTCTGTAAATATTAAAGAACCTGTTGATATCATCATGTGAAGAAAATTAAACTCTTGTGTTTTAACTGGAGCAATATTTTATTTATTTTGACGGAAAAAAAATTGTTTGCTATGAAAAACCTTGGGGGGGGNTTTATACACCTTTCACGATATTATCCCTACACAGATCACAAACCATAAGCTACTTTCTGATCTCCGACGACCAATGACGTTAACAGAGGGGGGGGGGGGTAGAACTGGGCGTAGGATCCAGTATGAGGGAGGATAAGGGGATGTTTACATAAATCATCCTGTTTAACGCGTTGATATGTTTGTTCAACGGAGTGAATTATTCGTGGCAATTAATGGCAGTGCTTGGGTTTTAATGACCATGGTGTTAGCGGTGGATGGGAAACTATCTCCCGCGGCGTCAGGTAAAATGTGTTGTCGCTACGATATTCTCTAATGGGCAGGAAATGTTTCAAGCTTGGGATCCAAATTATTTATCACCGGCGGTATTTTGAAACAAAGAGTTGTCATTAAAGCGGACTATTCTGGAACTATCGTAGGAGGAAAGAGTATGGTGGTTGTTGGTTGAATCTCGAATAAAGTAATTTGACCAGTAATTTGTAGCAGTTTGCCTCACGTATAGGCGTTTATAATTGCCTACAATTAATAGATAGGGTTTACCCACTTCGGTGGCAGCATTGTCTAACGCGCTACTCTCGCAGTAGATTAGACTGCTGATGACGGGGTGGTTTGAATCTCAGTCGGGTGTAACGAGGGTGGTTTTTCCTAAATGGTTTTCCACCCTCCCTCCACGCAAATGCGGGCTCACTTCCCCTATCCCCTATATTTAACCTTCCCAATTACTAACCCATTAGCGTAATTAGTACTTAAGCGTATAACCCGAACGGGTAGTAAGACGTGGTGCTGAATAAATAAAAAACTGTCTCTGTCTAAAATTGAAAAGTGTATAGATACAGTTTCGTATTAACTCGCGTCACAAATATAGTGGTTCAATTTGACAAGCGATGTAAAGTTTAATTCTCAACATTGATGACATTTTCATACTCCACAAAAGTTATTTTATTTGTATTGATAGGCTTAATATAAATCAAAAGTGACAGATGTATATCACACTACTTGATGTATGAATATATGAACGTAGATCGAGTAGCTTCTCTATTTTATAGATAAGGCTCTTCCTATGAAAATTGGACTGTATAACTGACTTAAAAACTTGACCTAGAGATTAGGAGGAATAGTGAATGAAAATATAACCGTTAAGTAGGTTATCCCACGAAGATGGTCACATGAAAAGAAATGGCTTATTGAGTGATGTCATATAAGGCAAAGTAAAAGGAAGAAGGGGAACAAGAATACTGCGAATACAACTGATAAATGACCTCAAACAAGAAAAAAATATGAATTTGCAGGACACAAAAAAATGAAGCTGCCGGATGACTCAATTTAGACAGGATCCGTAAAAAGACATAACCCCTAGAAAATTTAAAAGTAATAAATAACTGACTCTACTTTTTAAATTAACTAAATAAATTTATAAGTCAAATTGATGAGAATCCCATAGTCATAGCTTATAGATTCATCATAAAAGGCTTTGGCCTAGCGTGGATCAGCTATACCTTCACTTTCTTCATTATTTCATCACTTCATGGTCGTTAACGTCGCCAATGAAAGCGATACAAAGAATAAATAACTCACAATGAAGTAGCTTTTACTTTCTTCAAGATCACTTCTACTTGTGGATTTTTTTTTTTTTTTNTATCGACTCTCTTACCTTGAGGCAAATAAACAAAAAAAAAATCTGAATGACGAGAAGAAATTAAACCAGTAGTTTTGATTTCAATGATACATGTGGGAGTAGTTTGCATATGAGAGAGGAATCCTAATTGAAAGTATGGTACACTCTAGTCCAGACCAAACGATAGCTCTCGAATGAATATTATTTGGAGTTAGAACATAAATTAATGTTTGATGGACTTTATTGAATGGCGAGAACATTTTGGTCAGAACCAGACCTAAGCTTTGATACACCTGGGACCTTCAAATGTATCTTACAAGAGTTAAAAGCTTTGGATCATTGCTGGTGATTCGATCTAAAGTAGTGGAATTGAGGTAAGAAGGAAGGCTTTTAGAACATATTAGGTCTACATTTAACTTAGTTGAAAAAAATGACACCTGGACACACACATCGGGTATCTTTGGCTCAACTCACCATTGCACTACGCCCTACGGGATTGGTCCCGCGCTCAGGGTCGTTCTTCAATGGTAGACTATGACCCTGAGCGCGGAACCAATCCTGGATAACTCGAGAGGCTCAACATTGGCGCGCTAAGCCAGATGTACCGGGTTCGATTCCCGTGTCAGGGTATAATTTTTCAACTAGATTAAATTGATTGAATGGTGGTGCCCTTCATACGGACAGTGCCGTAATTACAATGACTATGCAACCTTTGTGTTTATATTCATATTAGATTGGTGCTTTTTTCCTCTTTTTTTCATTTTTACTTTTTAATATAAAGAAAAATTGTAATATTGACTACTTTTCATCCTCGATATTATACTTAACCTTGACTTTTTATTTCAATCCAAGCCCCCCCAAAAAACTCTGTTCAAATTTGATATCTAGATATTATATGACTATACCTAGAGGAGTTTTTTTTATTCTAGCCAAAAAGTTAAGGTAGTTTACCGATGACATAATTTTAAAGATTTGTACTAAAATCATATTTAAATATATCTAGAAATTATGTTTCAAAATTATAGCTTAAGAGTTAAAGAGTGTTTCATATGATTTTCAAAATAATGTTTCTTTTTCTGAGAAAAATATAAAGGGTCATTTTATTGATGACTGTGTTTTGTGCCCTCGATTTATCCTAAAAGGTATCGAGCTTAACTTACTTATGGTGTATCTTGTGAGATAAGGTTATAGAGTAATCCGTCCAGGAGAAACATCACTTTTTAGGCTAATAGAGAGAATATTTTATTGTTGTTATTGTTATTATTATTATTATTATTATTATTATTATTATTATTATTATCATTATTATTACTAGCACCGCGTCTTACTGCCCGTTTGAGTTATACGCACTTACGCTAATGTGTAATGGTAGGGTGATTGTGAGATGAAAATGGAGGACCTATAGTTTAACGTGGGATTCGAACCACGGTGGAGGCCTGGCATTCCACACATTCACAAGTTGTGATTAATACACGTCTTGTCAGAGGTGAAGTAAGGGTTTGGGCAATCAGATAAATCTGTGCCTGCACCGAGGATTGAACCCCGGACCCCCAGCATACCCCTTACCCCTAGACCACCAGGTCAACTTAATATAATTTTTTTATAAAATAGCAAGCTATTGTATATTTAATGCTTGAATTTGTGTTTTATCCACCATTCACATCTAACCGCTTAATATTTTAATCGTGATCCTGAACGGTAGCAAGCTTACTTTGACAGTTTACACACTGATTCAGCTAACAAGATAGGACCCGTTTTGGTGGTCAAATCGTCTTAAGGCGTCAATCTCGCAACAGACTTAGCTGTCTATAACGAGGAGATCAGGGTTCGAATCCCAGTTGGGTGTACTGAGAGTGGAATATCCTAAATGGTTTTCCTCCATTCTCCTTCCACACAAATGCGGGTAAACTTCTTCGAAATTCAACCTTACTCGTCTCTTAACATATTATCGTAAAATATACCGAACATTTGCGTGTGAGCTGAACGGGTAGTAAGACGTGATGATACAAATTTAAATAAAAAAGGGGGAATAGTGTAATCGGTCAAGTTAAGACTGGTTTTTTATTCCTGCGTCTTACTAGCCATCCAGGTTAAATGCATAATTAGGTACTAATTACGTTAATGTGTTAGGGATTAGCAAGGTTGAATTTAGAGGAATTGAACCTACATTTGAATGGGGGGAGGGTGGAACACCACCCTGAGTACATCTTATCATGACGTGGATCGCCAAAACACTCCCCTCCCCCCCCCACCCGCCTCCCCCCACGTCATTGGCAGTCTAATCTATTGCGAGAGTGATGGTTTAGACAATACGACCACCGAAGGGAGTTGGTAGGACTGCTACCTTTCAGGATAAACGTAATGTATATTCCCATGTGCCAATATGAGCCAACCTACCAAAACTAAATCATTTTAGGATGGAACACGCCCCGGGATCAAACAAGTGTCCATCCACAAAAGAATTGGACTTCTTTGACCTTTCGGCCATGAGAGCGGGAATAAATATGATTTATCGTGCACAGAAGTAAAGTTAAGAAGAATATAAGTGCACATAAAAACATTTTGTTCTTTCCCCCTTGTTGTGCTCACTTCACTTTGACGAGGGGAGAAATTTTTTTCTTGGTGCCGTTTTGTTTTTTGTTTTTTCCCTCTCGCGCCCGTCGACTCCATTTTCTCAATTTGTTTCGCCTCGTTTCCCTCTTCCCTTCAACCTTATCTTACTTTTTTTTTTTCTCTCCCAAAGGTGTCGAGAAGTTCTCGACTTAATAGAAAGTATCCATATTTACAGTAGGTACTGTCATTCGCTCTTTAATTTTGAGCACTTTTTTTGCTATTAGTATCGTTTATTATTTACTGTACCAAGGTGCAACGTTCAACCAGCTGGTAGCGCGTCTGGTTAGAGAGTAAAGAGTCCGGGTTTCATATCTTGGTAGAGACGAG
This sequence comes from Timema genevievae, assembly GCA_902155825.1. Classification (NCBI taxonomy): domain Eukaryota; kingdom Metazoa; phylum Arthropoda; class Insecta; order Phasmatodea; family Timematidae; genus Timema; species Timema genevievae. The sequence goes on from CABFWO010001683.1 coordinate 76,443, forward strand.
AAATGTATATTCAATTTACTTTTCTCACCCATTTCGGTGAATGAATGGTCTAATGCATCACTCTCTTAATAGAATGGGCAGCTGATGATATGGAGATTCGGGTTCGAATCCCTATTGGGTGTACTGAGGGTGGTTTTTCCTAAATGGTTTACTACTCTCACTCCAACCAAATGAGTGTACACTTTCTCTAAACTAAATCTCCTTCGTCCTTAACACATCAGTGTAACTATTACATAGGTGTATTACCTGAGCAGGTAATAAGATGCGATGCTAAAAAAATTAAAATTACCCATACCAATGGACACGTGGTCTAACTGTCAAAATCGTTTAGTCTTGTTTGCCGGTGATGAGTACGTCATCGTCAGAATCTTGGCTGGTTGTACTGAAGGTGTTGATTTTTTTTCTAAATGGTTTTCACTTTATCCGCTTCGATGGCCACGTGGTCTAACGCGCTACTCTCGCAGTAGACTAGACTGTCGATGATAGGGAGATTCGAATCTCGGTTGGGTGTATTGGAGATAGTTTTCCCAAAATGATTTTCCACTCAGATGCGGGTACACTTCATCTATATATTACCTTCTTAGTCCCCAAAATCATTAGACTTCCCGGTGCCACCAATCCTCTCATTCAGGGGCTTGGGAATTACGTCATTGACCCTGAAGGGTGCCACCAACGTCCCAAAGCCCTGCTCGGATAAGCGAGAAGTGTCAAACAGTGGTTTGGGAGGCTCTCACCCAGCCCTCCATAGAGTAGTGTCTCCGCACGTAACTCTAAAAAACCTTATTCGGTTTCCCAATTTACTTTTTTTCCCACACCAATATTAATAATATGTTTTTCTTTGTTTCAGAAACTTCGTGAAATGCGACAATCCGTTTGTTTTAGAATCCGAAACCCCACGGTGTGACCAATTGGTCGGTACTTGTTGGAATTTGCTCTCGTGCTCCCCTTCAGGGTGCATCAGACTCGGAGACCAGTCGAAGAGTGACTACCCAACCTGGGTGTGCTGAGTGCTATTAAATCATCTTATGTTACGAAGGAGCAAAATTGTTTTAACCCTTTTCCTCTCTCCCCACCATCACCCTACCTCCCACCGTGACTCACGTTGCCGGGACAATCTCCCAATCTCCCCAACCGCAACTCGCGTTGCCGAGACATCCTCATGTTCCACCGCGACTCACGTTGCCGGGACATCCTCATGTTCCACCGCGACTCACGTTGCCGGGACATCCTCATGTTCCACCGCGACTAACGTTGCCGGGACATCCTTCTGCTCCACCGCGACTAACGTTGCCGGGACATCCTCATGTTCCACTGCGACTAACGTTGCCGGGACATCCTCATGTTCCACTGCGACTAACGTTGCTGGGACATCCTCATGTTCCACCGCGACTAACGTTGCTGGGACATCCTCATGTTCCACCGTGACTAACGTTGCCGGGACATCCTTCTGTTCCACCGCGACTAACGTTGCTGGGATACTCTCACCGACATTTCTCCTACCCCTACCCACACATGTCTGAACACAACATCGCCGTCGTCACAACATCAACCAGTTACCCCCGAAGCCGCAAGCGAGGGCTAACAAACTAAGAGTGGAGAATGACCTTTATCACGGGATGAAACCCGAAAAGCACAGTGGTAGGGAATTGATACGCTAGGCCATCGGTACCTGGTTAGTTTCTCGCGTCTAGATGTCGTTTTTCAACTAATTGTCAGTGACGACTGTACCCCTAACCTCAGATTATGACATCTTCCTTTGTTTCCATACTTCAATATGTATTATTATTTGATAAAGAGTCGATATTTTACTATCATAAGCGGTGGCACCCTTATAATTTTTTTTATTACCGCGTCTTACTACCCGTTTGGGTTATATACTTATGTACTATTTACACTGATGGTTTTAAGGATTATGAAGATTATATTTATAGGAAGTGCGTTTGCGTAGAGGGAGAGTGGAAAACAATTTTTAGAAAAACCACCCTCAGTACACCCGATCGAGAGTCAAACCCTTGTCTCCCCGTCATTGGCAGTAGCGCGTTATACCATGCGGCCACTGAAGCGGATTGTTTATCCTATGAAAGGTTTCTGTAACTATAATATCACGTTTAACTTCTCACTAATACTCTTTGCTTTCCCACAGGTAGCCAAAAATGTCGGAGCATCTGCGTATTGCAAACTATGTTTTTGGTTGACAAATGTCTGCAGATGTCAGCAGCAGCCTCCGTTTACTCTGAAAGTGTAGTAGTCTTTCCTTGACAGATTACAACATGGCACTACTTTATCAACCACGCCGCAGTAGAAACATGCGTGCTAAAATTGCAACCTCTTCAGGTAAACGGAAGAGAATTTACTAACCTATGGGCCTTGACGAACTTCAGAGAGTGGTTGAAATATTGTGTAAATGACATAATTAAAAAATTATATTAAAATTAATAGTATAAAAAACAAGTTTTTCATAAATATAACTGGTGACCTGGTGGTCTAAGGGTAAAGTGTCAGACTTCTGTGCTGAGAGTTCGGGGCTCAATCCTCGGTCCCGGCACAGATTTATCTGATTGCCCAAACCCTTCCTTCACCTCTGACAAGATGTGTATTAATCACAACTTGTGAATGTGTGGAATGCCAGGCCTCCACCGTGGTTCGGATCTCACGTTAAACTGTAGGTCCTCCATTTCATCTCACAATCACCCAACCATTACACATTAGAGTAAGTGCGTATAACTTGAACGGGTAGTAAGACGCGGTGATGATGAAAATAATAATAATAATAATAAATATAAATATAACTCTTATTTCTACTATCGTACACTAAAAAGGAGAACATATTTTTTTCTTTCCGCATACGATTAGTATTGGGTGAAAATATTAAATAGTGAACAGTTATGAAATAAATAATAGCATATAAGGTGTGGTATTTACTCCTTCAACTTAAACTGCCTCACCTCATTAGTTTTTTCCCGAGGATCCCGTAAGACTCGTGTAGGTGATGTTTGTGCACTTACATTTTGTCCCAAGAGTAAATGCCAAGCTTTATATTTTATTGGCATTTATTTACAGCCATTTAATATCCTCACCCAATATCGATCATGTGCGTAAAGAAAAACATTTTTTTTAAAAACTTTTTTGTGTACGATAATAGACATTTAAGGTAGGTCTATGTTTTTAAAAAGCTTGTTTTTTTTAATATTATTTATCTTCATGTGTTTTAGTTATGTCAACTTAAATCTGATATGTGTGGACGGAGGCTCAAATTTTAATAGCATTCTTTGCCACGTGGATTAGGAATATGTACAAAGTTTTAAAATTCCATCTATATTAGAATTGACTGAAAATGTAATCGGAAGTTTTTATGACAGAGGTAGTAAATTAATATAAGGTATACTCGTTTATTTAAAAAAAAGCTGTAATTAGCTATGGATCTGGCTCAAATTTTAATAGAATGTATTGTCGTGCGAATTAGGAGTGTGCACAAACTACAAATTTTCGGTCTTTTATCTCTACCATAGGTAAATGAAAACGCAATCGGCAGATTTGATGACAGAGACGGTGAACAATAATTGATGGTATTAGTAGTAGTTAATATTTTCTTATTTTTTAAAAATGCGTGGAGGCATTTAGTGGATACACGTTCATATATTTTATTAAAAGTTGATGTAGAGCTTACGGGTCTATTTTATTATGGTGTGATTATATTTGGTATAGAGTTATACACCCTCGGGCAAAAGTTGTGAATCTTACTTGTTCTGTATTCAAATTCAAATAATAGTATTAAAGATATATATCTACTTATGCTCCAATGTTGAGCTCCAACTCATCTTTATAATGCTTATTCTGTTTGCAGTGGAAGGAACTCGGCAATCGGTTTAAGGAAGTTCCACTGGATCACTTAAAGCGGCAGTGTGTTGATTGACGAAAGACTTACGCTACAGCGCTCTAGCGTGGAACTCGTGCACTATAGATTTTAGTCACCCGTCTCGGTGGCTCAATGGGCTTACACCAACAAACATGACGACGGCGAGTTGTGCACAAAATATATTGTTGAGCTTATCATAGGAATCATACTCTTAGATGTTAGAATGTTCTAAGTCGTCACGCTCGCAAAAGACTGGTCTGCTGACGACGGGAAGATTGGGGTTGAAATCCCGGTTGGATATACGGAGAGTGTTTTATTTTATAAATGGTTTTCTACTCTCCTTTCACGCAAATGCAAGTATACTTCCTCTAAATTCATCCTTTCTCATCTACAAAAACCTTTGAGTAATTATTTCATTCAACACAAACGGGTAGTAAGATGTCGTGACTAAAACAACAACATAATAATCACTGCGTTGATCAAATCATATTATGAATTGGTGACCTACTTATTTCTATATTGAACTATTGGTATTCGTTGTATTGAATTAATTTTTAATTTTGTNAAAAAAGCATTGTTTGAAAAATATTCCACCGAATATTTCGCCCAAGAAATGTATTATTATATTTATAGTGGCTGCCATGGCAAAACCGAATTTTAATAGACATTATCTAAAGCCATTTTATAGACAAGTGGTGCCATCTTTTAAGCATGTGAGGGAGAAGTTTCATAGCTATGTTTTTCATCAGAGTATTCTAAAGATCCTCTAGGAAATACGTCCGGTGGGAAGGGAGATAAGCGGAAAGGCGAAATGGAGAATGGAAACGAAGTTGGTGAATGAAGGAAATTGGTGTGAAGGGAACAGAATAGGGTGAACGATATATATAAACATAAAGCTTGGACAGATCGACGCAGAAGTAGATTTAAAAGGAAGGTGTGAAGGAATGATTTTATTTAGCCTATCTACACGAAGAAGAGACTCGTAGATAAAATCATATGATCAACATTTTACCAGCGGTGGCTGGTTTTATTAGGAACAAACAAATCTTTCGCTTACTACATACATTAATAATTTTACGAGGCATCGTCTTAGTACCGGAAAAGACTTTAGCTATCGTTGAAACTCAAAGTTTGTGTTAAAAAAAAAAGTATTTGTTCCTTATACATTTCTAACACTACCGCAGTCAACATTATTTTAACCCCCAGCAATATTTTGGCCGTTGTTGCATGAAAACATGTTGTTTTACTGCGTACATGCTCACAGAATTTTACCTTCAGATATGCCGGGATAACGATCAACTTAACGTTAACTTAAGGTTAACTTAACGTAAAAGATCTTCTCGTGTGTTTAAATGAAAGCGATCACGATGCAGTTAACTAAACGTTGACTTGCAGTTAACTTAACGTAAGAGATATCCTGGGAGGTGAACGTTACTTGAAGGTTGTCACGTGATCATTATGCGAGTGATGTCAACAGGACCATTTAGTAATTCATTTGTTGGTTTTAAGACCAAGGTCTACTCTTTAGCTCTAGTTCTAGTGATCAGAAATTGAAACAAAGTAATTAAATTAAAATAGAGATAAGCTAAATTTATTTAAAAAATGTTTAGTAATATATATTTATTATAACGATTGAAAACTGTAAACATTCACAGATCATCACTTTACAGATAGTACAAATCACAGATCATACTCGAGAATACAGATGTTTGGCCCGAGTTGTTACTTTAAGCTACGTGAATCGTGATCACACATCTGTTTTCTTAAGTTAAGTTAACTTTAAGTGAACGTTACGTTAAGTTAACGTCAAGTTTATTGTGATCCCAGCATTACGGAGAAACAGCTATAGCGTGAGTGTTTGATAAATGTTTATTTGAAGAGTGTTTTTATCTATTGTGTTTTGCTTGCCATTTTGAGAGAATTCTATGTTTGCGCTCCAGTGAACTACCCTTAATTTAAGGGTAAACCAGCTAATTCCGAAAACTACTCAGGGGAACATTTATGAAAACCTAGATGCCAAGTTTTAGCCCGACCGGTAACATGGTTTCGGCTCTTGGCCGAGATAGATAGACAGACAGACAGCATCGTGAAAACAATTTTTTCAGTTTCGGTTATGAAATGTCGACATTTATCTAAATATCGAGTTCTATTTTTTTTTGAAGCTCACAATAATTCTCTCTTAGAGGGGTCGATTGGAAGTAAAAATGGAAGCAAGAATCCATGGGTTTGATTGATGTTGGTTACAAAAACATGTTGTATACTTAATTTTAAATAACCAGATGTTCAAAATGGGTTGTTAAACAACAACATTAAAACAAATCCAGAGGAAGTAAGGCTGTCAAAAAATCTCTAAGTCTTGCTTTTAGAGCTCTTGAGTGTTCATAATGTATATTACGAAATCGAACAATAAAGGTTGAATGAAAATGTAACCTATAATTTTTTTTACTATATAAAATAATATGTATTGTAATTCGTAGCTATATATAAATGAGCAAACTGTAATTTAACAATAAAAATATTATAAATATTTATGCTATACAAATCTAGAAAAAATACCAACTGGAGATACAATGCGCACAATTTGGAAATATAAGAATAAACACCTATAAATATTTTATAATGTTTAAAGTTTTAATAATTATTATTATTATTGATTAAAATGGATCGAAATAGCATAGTATGTCTATACAAAATTGATAAAAAACAAAAGTCACATAATATTGAAATTATAATTATTATAATTTCAATATAATGTAACTTTTTGTTTTTTTTTATAATTTGTGTGTACCCATTATGTTAGTTCTATAATTTTAATTTTAATTTAATTAATGTAGTTTTGTAAGACTAAGCAACCTGTATACCGCTCTCATTAAAGAACCACGCAGTTATCTAAAACAAATTTGCAAATAAATATATAAATATTAATAAAATCCATTTTCTTGGAAAGATTACTGATTCAAAAGGGCCAAGGTGATCAGTTGCGTACAAACGATGTTTCACTGATACATTTTGACACCAAGGGTAAATTCATATTATTAGTAGTTATAGTAGTAGTATTAGTAGCTCGGAGGTTAACTGTGCCCCTGGTTCCCGGGAATAGAATTTTGTTTCAGGTTAACCCCTCTTTTTTTTTCCTTCTCCACCGAAAACCCTTGATTCTAGTTGTATCCCCAATTTATCGAAACAAAAACAGTTTTTTTTTTCCTCCGTCTGTATTCAAATACTTCTCCCCCCTTATTCAGCCAAGCCTTGATTTTGAAAAGACTCCCTGATAGACAAAACTTTGTCTGTAGAGCTTTGTTCATTCATATTCATTTAAACCCTTTCTTCTCACACCCACAAACATGACTTTGAATCATATCTCCTTTTTTTTTTGTCTGAAAACATAGTATATTTTGCTTTGTTTATATTTTAAACCCTACCACCCCTTCTTTGATGAGCCTCACTTGTAGCTTGAATTACATCAATTAGTATCTTTACTTGTTTTTTTCGTCAACTTCTGCGCATGATCATGCGTTTACACTCAATTGGATGGAAATGAATTAAATGTAAATGTATAGTATTTATTCACAAGTTTATGATGAAGTAACTATGGTCCAAGCTGTATTAATGATCTTACGGTCTAAGGCCTTAGGCTCACATGTTCCTTGCTCACCTGTGACAGAAATTTTCTGGCTTGAATCCATGTTGGGTACCCTGGAATAGTTTTTACATGAATCTTTCTCCCCGCCAGTGGGAATAAACTTACTCCAAAATATCTTTACCACCTCTACCCCTTTGGTTTAAACGTTCGAAAGTCCTTTTATTGATGTTTTAATTATGAAAATATATAGGTCATAGCTTATGCAAGAATATATGAAAAGCAGAATTCTAATACATCAACACTCATCATGTATGCTATATTTTATTTTAACTCAACAAGTAAATCGTTCCACTGCTACCAATGTAAAATAAAAGCTTCGATCCAGTATTTTTTTTAAAAAAGGAGAACTCATAAATAAATCAACCAGAAAGTATTTCAATTGTCGTGAATAAGCTACCGTAATGGGGAATCTAAGTATTCTATGAATCTAATAAATTCCTCCAACTGGTTTGAGAATAAAATACTACGTATAATGTTATTGTATCCAATAGTACATTGGGGTGGAGTTGAAGCTTGGTGGAAGCTTAAGCTTAAGCTTAGTGAGAACTTTTGGGTCTGACCAAATTCACACCGAGAGAAATAGAAAGTAGAAGTGTTGGGAACACCGGGTGGATTTAAACCCAACTTTGAGACTAGCTCCACATTTCTGGAACTTTCTTTCCTCTTTCAAGTTACTTTATTCTTCCTTTGATTCTTTTTTTTTCGTGGATTTTTGGTGGTAAGAGATTGTCATCTTTTATAAAAAATATATAGATTTTTTTTAATAGCTTGGAAACTCTTTAGTTCGATATATAGGGAAGATTATTTGAGAATATTTCTAGAATAATTCAGTGATACTTTAGTAAACAACTTTGTTTTCTTTGACTCTTCAGAACGATTCTGCACGTTTGTTAATAACCATATTGGACTGGATTGGTTTGAGTACTTACTGATGGAATGTCCTGTTCTCCAGAGGAAAAGCGTCAAGGTAGACTAGTTGATACTTTGCCTCAAACTTGCAAATTCATGTTTGTAAGTTAAAATTGAAGACAATAATTTTTTTTCTTCTCAAATTTGTAGTCAAAATTTAACAATCTTAAGAAGAAAGTCCAAATATATTATGTGTGATCAAATTGCCTGCCATACTTTGAATACTTTAAGTCGTTCATTCAAATAAAAACTTTATCTATAAAGTTTGAAAGGTTTTTTTTATTGTATATTCTTGATGGCGGAATAAAGCAGAACTAGTCCTCAGCAATAATGGCGCCCCTCATGATATCTGATATTTTAAAAAAATAGTACGTCCTATCATAGAGAAATAAGTGTGTTATCCCTTTCTCAATAGTCTTATACTTTGATCACGTGCACAAACTTGAAGCGCATTTTATGTCAGGTTAGGAAAACATTGTTGAATTTTGAGGTTTTTGTTTTTTTAACTTTTCACTATTCGTCTTCTATTTCAAATCGCTTTAGGGGGTAAAATGAAAGAAGAAAATAAAGTAATATACTTTTCGTTTCGTCTCTTTATATTCATTTGAATAAAAAAGATGAAATAAAAAAAGTTGTACTTTTCGCCCTCAAGCCAAGAAAATCAATTCTAGGAGCCCGTCCCTTGAGGAATCACGGATTCAAAACATGGGCGCTATTTTTTTTTTATTGTTGTTGAAAAGTAAGTGAATGAAATAGAAGGGGTGTTTGTGTTGAGCTATCCCTTTGTTGTTTTTTTTTATTGCTGGCATAGTTGTTTCTGGTCAACTGACATAAATATCCGCATACAGTCCTATCTTGTTGAGTAAATGGTCGTTCCTATTACGAAACGCGTTTGATATGGTAGGTCTACAAACTCCTCATTATTATAGACTGACTTCACAGTAAATCCTCATCTATGTGCAGAGAAACCGCGTTTATCCGGCCCTCATTGATACGGATTTCCGATTTATCCGGACTGATATTTCGCATTAATTATACAATTTTTTGTAACAAATTTTTATGGTGCGAATAATTGATGTATTTTTTTTAAATCTCATTTCAAATACATTAATTAATTAGGATACCCTAGTCGCAGGGTGATTATAGTAATGTACTGAACTTAAACTGTTGCAATCAGTGGTACAGTACTGTATTTATTACTGCACAGTATTCTGTAACTTGGTCGGAGTGGCTGTAATATGTTTCAAGTGTTTTATAATATGTTATTGGGAAAATAAATAGTGAATTGTACAATATATTGTTTTAGTGTATTTTACTCTAAATATTTTGATTATCCGTATTTTCATTAATCCGGATAACACCCTATCCCAGTTAAGCCGGATAAACGAGTTTTCACTGTATGTATTAAACGTACGGTCCATATACACTAAGAAACCGACTCCACAGTAACAGATTGTTCTGTCCAAAGACTATCGACTTGTAGAGCATGTCTGTATTCGTAACATCTCTGTGGTCGAGTGGTCAGAGCTCCTGGCTACAAATTCAGTGGTCCTGGGTTCGATCCCCGGCGCTTCCAGATTGTCTGTGAAGTGGTGGGTCTGGAACGGGGTCAACCTAATCTCACGAGGAAAAATGAGGAGTTACTTTAATGATAAAGTAGTGTCTTCGGTCTCTAAAACTGAGATTAACGGGTTAGTTGTGCTGATCAAAAGACATTCTCTAGCCGCAAAAGTTGGCACTATTTTCGCTACCGGATGGCGACCGCTTTCTCGGGATGTGTGTTGATGGCGGTCTAGTGCCATGGAGTTTTTTCAACACTCCTAGTAGGGGAATCGCCTTCGGAAAGCCAATCACAGGCAAACATAGATCTGCTAGTTAAAACTAGAGTCTCGATGTTAAGGAAACTTCACTTATCTTAAAACATTAAACAAGACATAAAAATATTATTTTATTGATTGGGTTTATGGAGTTTCTGGAGTTGCTTTATCTCAAAAAGTTTGTTTGAACAAGGTCTAAAGTTATATATTAAAGCTATAAAAACAATGAGTTTACGCAGTATGTAAATTATACCTTTATTCCCGAACAGTAACTGGACACTCCAACAACTGGCTTGAATACATACATACATACATAATTCATACATACATACATACATACATACATACATACATACATACATACATACATACATACATACATACATATATACATACATATATACAATGCATACATGTATACATGTATACATGTATACATATATACATATACATACATATATACAGATATAATACATATATACATATATATATACATTACATTACATTACATTACATAATCACACCGTTCCCTTACGGGGTAGGCGATAAACTGTACAGGCAGCTAAAAAAAAGATTCTGTAATAATTAACCCCTCCTCGCTAACTTTATCCACATTTCCTTATTTTACTTGTAAATGTTATTCTATCTAATTTAACTTTAAAAGTATTTTGGTCTGCCATATAAATATTATTACTTTTGATTCTGTGACTCGAAATTTTTACCAAATGATGTGTAAACTTAAAAATATTTTCAATGTTTGGGGGCTAATATTGTAGTATAAAATATTCAGCTATTGACATGGTGTTATTTATTATATTTTCAAAGAAAATTATTCCATGATTAGCATTATTATATTACTCAAGAGGCTCTTAATTTAACAAGATCTCCTGTTTTATTCGTTTTGTCAAAAACAACCTATAATAAATTTTTGTCTTTAATAGAATAGCCCCGATAGATCTAGGTTATTCTATCTTATTCTTTTAAGCGTGCTGGTTTGATGCGGTTTATAAAATAACCATCTCTGGAATAAAAGTTACACTGATTGGCAATAGAGTGTGTGAGTATTCATAAAATGACAATCGTAAAATAAGCTTCTTTATTTACTCCACTGCTGCCTGGTGGCAGTTTTGTGTAATATTGACTTAAGTATACATTTATTTAATTAAATTTTACTCATTTGATACAAAATTATTTAAAATTAAAATTCTTATATACTACATATAATATAAACGCTTTTAAATGCTCACGTGCTGTTACATTAATGTAAACATAAAATAAATGATTGTTTGTCCCTCGTAATTTTTTTTTCAAGTATCTTGTGACGTCATTGCTATCTGGATGTAGAACTTGTGGATAAGAAAAGGAAGGTCTGTAATTTTGTTTATTTCATACGTAAATGTGTGTGTCCTGTCATAAACATAGCTAGTATTTCACGACTCTATCTGAGTAGTGTATGTGTGTTGAGTATTATTTTTGGCTGTGAATCGCTTCTGTCTGCTTTCATTTGCAAATGACATGCGTCCATCTCTGTGAATATTATTATTTTGGTAGATCTTTGCACATATTAAGCAATATTTCACAAGGTAGGAATACTCTTATATTAAATTGAACATGAATTACATTTGTCTGAGTTTTACTTTTTCCGTCGGCATTCTGGTTTATTTTCATTTGATGTGATGAGAACTCTATTTTTGGGCAGTATGTCTACTCAACATTTTTGTCTTTATCAAGCCTAGTGTACATACTCAATAATCCCTAACAAGGTACTGTTTATAGCCGGAATTGTTATAAGACGCAATGGGGGAAAAGTGTTTAATATACAATGCACTAGTTAAAATGAATTACTAAAAGGCATTTGCTTATCTACTGTATGCTCTTATTATGTTGTGGTAAGGTCCAACCTTGTATCTTGCAAGAGTAAATGGATTTTGCTTAGTCTAGCCTCATATCTGACAGGATTTAATATGTTTTTTATGGGCTAACTCTGTCTAAAATTTTTTTAACACTTTACAAGGCGTTAAAATTGTCAAGGCACACCATCAATATTCTATGCAACAATTTTACCATGAAAAAAAAAGTTATAAGATAGTGTTTATATTAGGTAGGCCCCAAAGTTTTAATAATTGTATTATTCTGAAAATTGAAAAATGACACCTGGACACAGGAATTGATTGTTATTGTTAAAAATAATTTTGAACTTTTTTTTTTTTTGCATCCTGTTACTCGTTTCGGTTGTAAGCTGATCTTGGCTCTAAAAAGATATATTTTTACTCAAATTTCTTCTCACTTTTTTTTAAATCTTACCCCAAACTCCCGCAGCACATCTGCAGACACTTCGCGGCACACCAGTTGTAAAATGGCGATCTAACCTCACATCTGGCAGGATTTAACAAAATAAATCTACCTGTACAGTGATAATATGACAAATTAGCCTAGATATTAGCAAAGCTAATTCATGAAAATTGTAGTCTGGTACATAACAAATTAAATTAATTAGTCCTAGATATGGTAGGTTATGGAACTAAATAATAGAGATAGTCTATGTTAGAACTGAACAAGAGTTTCAACACGATTTCCTTGTCATTGCGTTTTGACTAAATACCTGTTTACCGTTGGACCAATATAAATTATACTAATTAGGCCTACTACAGATGGGTCAAATTTGAATCTTAAAATTTTCTTTAAATCTTGAATCCTTGAGTATTTAAAAATTAATTAAAATAAAAAGTGGTTCTTAGAGTTGGTGCCACTGACAAAATGCCATTTTGTTTTGTCATGTCTATTACATCCTGAAATACAACACCTTTCTTAAATACAATTTTGTCCCTTTTTGTGATTTTGATAATAAATTATCCCAACTGGTACACAAGTTAATAAAATTCTTTTTACTAACTAGGCCCCTACTTAAAATTTTAATATCAAGTCAAGGTATTCATAATTGTATTCAAGATACTTTTTGAGATTAAATTCAGAAGAATTGTTCCCAAATGTTCATGCATGGAGGGAGAGTGGAAAACCTTTTAGTAAAATACCTCCTCGGGAAGCCCGGCCGGCATCAAACCACGGACTCCCCGCCATCAGTAGGTGGTCTAGTCTATTGCGAGATTAGCACCTTATACCATGTAGCCACTGAAGTTAGTGACATCAATATTAAATGTGAAGGCCTAAGATTAACTGATGAACACCAATACTTTGCTTTATCAGCAGCGCGGACAACTTTATTAAGTATTATTAGCAAATAAGTGCCAAGCCATTCCATTAGGATATTTTCTTTTATATAATTTCGGCTAATTAAGTTAGTTGGCTAAATATTTTGAAAATGATCAAATTTTAAAATATTTATTCGCATTCAAGGAGGGACTCTTAGAATGACCCTTAAAACTGTTGGCACCCGCCTCGGTTGCATAGTTGGCTAACGTGCTAGTTTCGTGTGGAGCCAGACTGCCGAGCACGGTGAAATCGAGGTTCGAATCTCGGTCAGGTCAACTGAGTGTGGTTTTTCCTAAATGGTTTTCCACTCTCCCTCCATGCAAATGAGGGTTCACTTCCTCTTAATACAACCTGCCCAATCAATAACTCATTAGCATAATTAGTACTTAAGCATATAACCCGAACATGTAGTAAAATGCGGTGCTAAATAAATAAATAAAAATTGTCGGCTTTAATAACATATGCCCTCATTAATAATACATTTAAATTTTATCTGTGCAAAGGGCACTTAAGCTTAATTTAAAATCATTCTCTGGTAAGGATAGAATTGGGACTATTTAAGCTATATTTAAAATGATGTAATAAACATTGTAGGAAAGTTAGGCCAACATAATTTAGCTATTAAAACCTATTTATAAAATCTAATACTTGACATAAGTTATTTGTTAACAAAAGACTTTGTAAATCTGTAAACACACACACACAAATTCTCACCTATTTAGTTATCAGTTTGACCTTCACAAAATAGCTTTATTTAGAATTGCATAATTATTAGGCCTACTGTTTGATCAACAATCTTATATTTTTCAGTTCCAGCAAATTTCATCTTATCTACTGTGAAGTTTAAATTAAAAGTGAAGCATGGGTAGTGTCAGATGGGGCTTGGTGTCTGCTGGGAAATTTGTCCTCTCTCGGAGTTCCAAAAACCCACACGGTAAGTGTGAAACATCATTTTCTTGCGAGGACTAAAAGTTATAAATTAGTCTCATCAATATGAATCAAACTGGCATTGGTAGAAACAGGTTCAGCCCAATAGTATTTACTTTTAAGTCCTTTTTCAGAAGATCGTGCATGAGCTGGTTCACGATAACCGATACCTTGATCCACAACGCAGCTCATTAGAGCCGCTTCGCAGTTAACTTGTGCTTGAGTTGAATACACAGCTGCATGTCGAGCGATATCCCACAGTGTTTGAACCAAAAAAGGCTATCATTTTAACGCTTACAGTCGAATTAGATAGAAAAAAATTAATCAGAAAACTGTGTAAGCCTTATATTAACTTGTTGTTATTAAGTTGTTTTTATACACCATTTTATGAACTTGGAGAAGACTATGTAAAGTTTTTTTTACGTATAACAGTATCATCTTTTGATGAGGTTTATAATATTTTCGATGGTTCCCTTGAGCCGAGAGACTATGTTATAGTCTAGTTATTGTAGCTAAGTTAGTGTCCCACAATTTTGGCTGTAACACAATTTCGTCAATAAATTGCTCTGGATTGAAGACTGCTACGATTTTCTCTATCAGGCTCAGCTTGAAATACATTATTCCCATACTGGGCTTCAGCTCACACACCCCCTCGCATTAAAAAACTACATATCTTGCTAGTCGTAGGGGAAGCCGGCAACTGGCTCGCTAGAACCGAAACCTCGCTCACGCGTGCTCGTGTAGAAGGTTGCGACTTGTCCATGCGTCCATCAGAGACTTTTCTTGGTTTTGTTTGGAACTTAATCTTTTTCTCATTTGATCAAAATTATAAAAGTAACTTCAACATCATGTAGGCCCTCATGGTAAAGACTTTTTGTTTCCATCGCTGGTGAACAAAAAGTAAATAACTTCAAAGTAGTATGATCATCCAGTGCTAAACATTGTGTAAAGCAAGGCTGTGAGCATTGGCAAATAAATGCAAACTTTTGGCAACATGTACCTAATAACAAATAGAAGACAGATAACTTGTTTGTCAAGGTTATCCAACTAGTATGTTTCTTTAGGATGTTGTATTCTTTTATTTTCCTTTACGTGTCTGAGAATTAAAATATATGCTTAGACTAGAAAGAACAACTTAAAATACTTTATAAAATAAGTTTGGCCTTTATGTTAATATCAATAATTACAAGCCTTTTAGAAAATACAAACATATTGTGGTCAGTGTAACATTTTTATTGTATAATTAGTGTTATTACCTGCATCAGCGATCACATGGTCTATGGCGTCACATTTGTGTTGTACTTGTTTGCCTATGTCAACCTCAGTAGCCTTTGGGTAAAGTGATCGGCCTCGAACCTAATGTGTGCGAGTTCTAGCCCGGCCGGGGTTGACATATTTTTCTTGAGTGATAAAAATCACAGCACAACTTTCTTTTGGAGGGAAAGTAAAGCCGTTGGTCTCATGTTGATTGTGGCGTGTAAAAAAACGGTGGAAAGTATGAGAAAATTTACTTTTCCCGGCAAAATTGGTAGGCCCTTTTGCTATCGCCCATAGAAATTCTCTAATGCTAATATAATCAGTCGGTTTAGAAAGTGAACGCTAAATACATCATATAAATAAAATAGATTGCCGATGACCGGGATGTCAAGGTTTGGATCTTGGTCGGATGTATTAAGGATATTTTTTTTCCCTAAAATTGTTTCCATGCTACCTCCACACAAATTCTACAGCTTTCAACCCTTTTCCATTAAATTGTTTAATTAGGATAGACCCACTTCACTGGCCGAACAGTCTAAGGCAGGGGTGAGTAATCTTTTGGCATTGGAAGGCTGAATGTGCTTGAAGTATTCCTCATAAGGCTGCACACTTCATGTACAGTACATTTTTCCAAAATATGATAGTGTACCAATCAATAGATTGGAAGGACTGTGTTTCCATCATTATGCTTTAAAAAAAAATTTTTATATAACTGATTAAAATACACCCCATTGGAGAACGTATTATTTTTAAACACTAAAGATAGACGATTCAAAACAATGTCCGAAAAGGCCACACCTAACATTTCAAAGGGCGCTGGCTCCCCATCCCTTGTCTAAGGCGTCACTCTAATGCTAGACTCGATTGCCAATGACAGGGAGATCGGGGTTTGAATCGTGGTTGGGTTTAGTGAGGGTAGTTTTTACAAAATAGTTTTCCACTCTCCGTCTACACAAATAAATGCAGGTACACTTCTCCCAAATTCAACCTTCCTCATTCTTAACTCATTAGCTTAATTAGTGTATATGCATATAACCTGAAGAGGTTGTAAGACGTGGTGCTAAAAATAAATTAAGTTATGTTAAGTGCACGGTTGTCTATAATAGTATGCACACATGTGTGATACGACTTTGCGTCACACAAACTATTGTATTGTCATTAGTCCCTTGTCCTTTTCTCACATATCACAAGACTTCCAGTCACGCGGTCATTAACATGTTGGCCTACCATGCGTGCGTGTGAAATGAATTTCTTTCAAGTTCAAGGTGATTCAATCAAACAAGGGGTGGGAGGTTGGAGGGGGTCCAATTAAAAAGGACTCATCAATTTTTTTTCATTTTTTGATTCTAGAAACAGCTCAACAAAAGCATTTTTTTCCAAACTATAATTTTTTCAAAGTAGTAAAGAACTTAAATAAACACCACTGCTAGGGTATAATTTTAAAGTGAGGGTTTTCCTATGGTCACATACATATACATTTGTTAGAGGGTTACTTGAATCATGAAAATCTTGAGCTTGTTTTATTCACAACTTCATATTCATGTCACATATGACGTCTCTTGGCAAGTTAGTTGCGTCATTACTGTTGGTGTGGCACTTTTGATAAGATAAGATCAATAATAATAACACTTTTCTGTCATAACCATTTAAATCTTGGTAAAATGGTTTCTATAAAATACAGATGTTGAAAGATCCTGTCTCTCTTTTAAACCACTTTTTGTCGGATATTTTTGTAATAAATAATGTATAATGTACTTTGTAGACCACAAGGAAAATGTGTATAGTTTGAACGAATCATTAAATAATGGTATATTAGACCTATATATGAATATAGTACAAATGATAGCGCGGAAACAAATCTAATGAGAGAATGCCCCCTTTTTCCTCCACCTTCCCTGAATTGAAAATAAAATCCTCCTTTTAAAAGAACATAGTTTGGTTGGGTGAATGAACACTTTGTTTGAATGTTATGAAACAAATTTTTATTGTTATTTCACAATAAAATTCAACATTCTTATTACCTATTAATCCACACTACGAGAATAAGGGGAACTAAAAAAATAAAATTTTAAGATTGTTTGTAAGTTTTCTTTCTAGAATTAGATAATTTAGTTATAAATTTACTCACCTAAATCACAGAATAATGTACCACCAGGTTGTGTAACATTACCTGGAATGTGTTTATCAGAGAACTTGCATGAATATTTAAAGAAAGAATAGAATAGTCCCAACTTGATGTAGTAGGTATTTTAATGTGCAGTAGTTAATATGTTTATATTAATAGACCATCCTAAACTAAAAAAACCTAACTTATGTCAACCAATAAAAGTATTTAATGAGAAGTTATGGAATAGGATCAAGATAAAGATATCCAATATTTGAATCCTACTCCTTCCTACACTCCTCTTTCCCTCAACCTTTCCTTCTATGACATCGTGTAGACGACAGTTCCTCCTAAGGATGTGTCCGATCCAGTTTGCTTTGTACCTAAGAATCACATCCAGAATGGTTCTCTTCTTACCCACTATTCTTAGGACTTGTTCATCTGTCACCCCGTCTGTCCACCTGATATTCTCAAGTCTTCTCCAGCACCACATTTCAAAGCTCTCCAAGTATTTTGTTTCCATCCATGGGAATAAGGCCTATAATATTTTTAATGCAAGATGTTTAAGAGCTAAGCCAGTTTACTAGGGGTAAAATATAAAATTCTTGATTAGTGTATTATTTGTGTGTCAATTCTTAACAATAATGTATTTTAATAAAGTTAATTGCACATATTTTCCAAACCCTTCCTTCACCTCTGACAAGGTGTGTATTAATCACAGCTTGTGAATGTGTGGAATGCCAGGCCTCCACCGTGGTTCGGATCTCACGTTAAATTGTAGGTCCTCCATTTCATCTCACAATCACCACTACCATTAGCGTAAGTGCGTATAACTCAAACGGGGAGTAAGACGCGGTGCTAGTAGTAATAATGATAATATTATGCACACATGTCACCAACAAAAAGTATATAGTAGATAGAAGGAAAATAATAAGAGGGAGAGAGATAAAATATAGGTGAAACACAAACTATTTATTAAAACTCAGTTCAAGTTAACGCTGTGTTACTTTAAGTCAAGCAATACCTAAAATAACATTAGTTACATAGTCAATTTTAAGGGACAGATATTAATTAATGTCGAGAAAAACTCTGTTCTTAGAGACAAAAAAAAACAAATTTTAACATTTTTTTATGACTTTCATCAATGATTATAAATAAATTTTGGATGTTGGCCGCTAATCACTTCAAACTAATACTTTAGTACAATATTTCTTATAATGCATAGTTACAACACTCTAGGTACAAATAATGGAAAGGATCAAGAAACATCTTTAAGAGACGTATGTAACAAAAAAGTAAAACGTAGATATGCACCGATTTTGATAGGAAGTTCATTCTGAAAGGTCATTTTTCCTACCAAAATCCTGGTTTTGACAAATAAAACTTGTAAACAAAACTTCTAGAACAAATAAAACTCAAGGATGAAGTTACATGCTGCTGCCGCTGTTCAATTCGTAATATTTACTCTAACATCAAAAAGAAGTACTTTGCTAAAACCAGTACCTATTGGAGTACTGCCACTTATTTTGTTAGACAACAGGACATCACATCCATAAAACAGTACGTATGGCCACCCTAGCTCCACTTTAAAATCACCTTACATGTTTCTTGATGATGCTTTCCCAAACATGTATCCTTGCTCGGCTATTTGCGGATCTGATCTAGTTTTGTTTTTCACTGGTGAGGTTTGACCCAACCAGTGGCATTAGCTCTGTTGTAGCCTGTTCGACAGATTCTAATCTTTGACCCAAGAGGTCAGGATTTAGTTGTAATCTATCCAGATACACTAAAGGGGGTGTTTCACTTTCCAATTTCTAATGAAGTATTCACATGTTTTTTCCAAGATGATGTTGGTGCATTTACCTTTAAATACATAATCATTTTAATGTATTTAAATTTATGTAAGCTGTGGATGTCCTAAGCAATCTCTAAGACATGCATTAAGGTCTACTGATAAAACTACTGCTTAGTCAAGTTGGGGATATCCTAAGCAATCTGTAAGACATGTATTAGAGCCTACTGATAAATTTTTTATCTAGTTACTGCTGATAAAATATTTTATATCCCTAAATACATTGAGTAAGTGGGGGTAGGTTTGTCCTAACAAAGTCAAATATAATGTTAATATTTATTTTTTTAAATCACTAGCGCTATCATTATTTGATAATGAAGCAAGTGTAACCATGAGATAAGCAAGTGGAGCTCCAACGTTGAAAATAAATTGACAGTATGGTGTGATTAAGTGACAAGGTTACGTGAGTGCAGAGAATAACAGCTTGTTCAAGGTCACAACCCACGAAAGAGAGTGAGAGAGAGGCGAAGACTAGACAGGAGGAAATACAGGTTTAGCTTTATAGAGAGGGAGAAAGTATATTGCGATAGTTGTTTTATGCAAGGAAAAATAAGTCTTTGGACAAATCTATCCTTGAAAAAAAAACACTGAATATTTCTTACTTTATCCAAATGATTTAAATAAGCAGAAAATGACATTTCTTAGTGCTTTATTTTTCTACCGCATCTTTTTGCCCGCTCAGGTTGTGCACGTTCATTAATTACACTGCTAGAATAGGAGGAAGGCAGAAATTTAGAGCAAATGTACTCAAATTTGCATGATGGGGAAGTAGGAAACCATTTAGTAAATACCACCCTTGGTTTACCCAACTGGGTTTTGAACCCTGATCTCTCCATCAACAGCAATCTGGTACTAACAGGAGAGTGATGTGTTGGCCCACTTAACCCCCGCTGCACAGTTATTTTTAAATTGTATTAGCTAAAATGTTCATTTGTAATATTTATTAAGAGTTTAGTTTCCTTTAATTACGTTTATAATAATGCAGTGCAAGGCTGTAAAGAAGAATCATATTACATGGGTTGGCCTTGAAGAGGTAATTACCTACGATTAATATGATCACCCTCAAGTTGTTAAATACTGCTCTTATCATAATATGTAAGGCATGAACTTAATTTTTTTTTTTACCACTGCACCTTACAATCTGTTCAGGCTGTACTTATTTATGACAATTACTCTAATGGGGTAAGGATAAGGAAGGAAGCACTTGAGGTAAATTACGTGCATTTGTGTGGAAGTAGAATAAGAAACCATTTAGAAATAACACCCCTTGACCCGACCAAGACTCGAACCTCAATCTCTCCGTCATCAGTAGGCCAGTCTAACACGAGAGTGACGCCTTAGACCATTTAGCCACAAAGCGGGTGTGAACATAATTGTTTTATTTATGACAGCCTTAGTCATGATTGCTACAATGAAGGAAATTTTTACAGTGCTGACTATGGTTTCTTTGGCTGTGAAAATAACACAATTTCCTCACTTTTCCAATTTAACTATCTGTCAGCATAACATTAATATACTAACACTCAAGCAACCATATATTAAGAAACGTGTATCTAGAATAATTGGTTAAGTTAATTAATATTACATTTTTATGGCAGTATTAATTTCCTTTGAGATAATGAAATGTTACACCAACATTTACACAACTGAATATCAAAATTGTATCGTTTTATTTAACAAAACTATATTTCTTTTAATTATAGTCACTAAAATAATGATTCGGGCTATATTTAAGAAGAGGTAATTAGGTTAGAAGCTAAGGCATCACTCGCAAAATATTTGCTGAGTATATCAGAACCCAGGTTCTTCTTGAATCTCTGCCATGTAAATTGGGATTTTTTTTTTAAGGTTTTAAGCCTTAAATAATTTTTTTTAAATTCAATATTAAATATTTTCCCCTTATCTAAAATTTTATATTTTTAAAGATTTGAATTTGGATTCAATATTCCAAAGAAAATTTAAGATTTGGATTCGAGATTCAGATTTGATAAATATCCCAACACCTTAACTCATTTGGTAGCGTGTCTGTCAACTGAGCTAAGAGTCCCGGGTTTGATTCCCAGCATGGCCAAAAATTTATACTTGGTGAAATGTGAGTGTACCCTTTCATAGTGATAAATTAATGGCCAAGGGACTAGATGTTGTGCCTGTCCTAGTCTTAAGATAGATTATAAGGAATATGAAGCTACGACAGGCCTAGCAAGCCGGTAGAGGAAAATATATGGCTTTAATAAAAACTGACCCAGGGCACAGGCTGGAAACGGTAATGGATTTAAAGTAAAAAATCAGATTTAATAAATACAGGATTCGATTCATCTTTAGTTTAAATATATAAACTAAAACAAAGCTTAGAGCTGTAGTTGAAAAAAGGTATATACGTTATATAAATTATGGGTCATTCCACCTCAATTCAACAAAAAAAAAAAATGTTTTGACACCCATGGTCTCAGATTTTGATGAAACTTGGTATGCTCAATCCCTCCATGGTGGTAAGTAACCACAATTTTTTTTCTTCCTCTATTTCATCTGGTTTTCATTTTACAGACCTCTAAACTTTCACCGAGTTCTCGATTTTAAACATTTTCGAGGCCTTCTACGCAAGATACACTTGATTACCAAAAAATTTCCATCTCACTCCCAAATCGAACTATCTCTTTGAAATTTTCCAGCCTTATCAATGAAAGCATGAGGATTTCAGAAAAAAATATGTTCAGACTCTAAATGCCTGTTTTAGTCCATTAAAAAATAAATAAAATAATTTTGAACTAGTTTTTTTTACTGAAAACATGGTTTACTAAAAACTAAATTATCAAAGTGAGGGAAAGGTATAACCTGTACATATGTTTTTTTAAAATGAACCTAGAACTATGTTCTATCATACTCAGGAATATAATTGATGGCTTTTTTATTCCTTCTGCCAAATATAAGCTTATGTACCTTTTTTTTTCTACTATTTTGAGAAAATGGTTGACGATTACTATTTTTCAACTTTACCCAAAATCTAAGACTCCTATCATAAAATAGTACTGGAACAAACTTGTAGAGCTTACAATTTTACATTATTTTGGTTCTTGGTGATTTTTTGTTAGAGAGCACCACTTTTTAGTATTTGTCTATTTAAAAGGCGGAAAAAAGGGCTATTAAAATAGTTCTAATTTAATGGTGGGTACATGTGAGTAGTGAGTAGGCCCCTACTGTTACCATATATAATAAATTGTTTACTTACACAAGTTATTTGTTCTTCCAGTTGATTAAATCTCAGTTTCTTTTGCGTAACATAGCCTCCAAATGTGTCATTTTTTCCTCCATTGACCTCATGCAGTTTATTGAGAAGTGGTAGGTTCTTCCAGATGTTGTTTGTGGGGTGTCAACAACAGCTAGCACATGAGGAACTGGTATAGCGCAGTTATCTTCATGCCTTGGCCAGGAGAACGATGGTGAAGGTCCGTTAGGATGAAGAAACTTTACAACAATATCTCCTTCCTCTTTATTCACCGTAGACACCATTCCAAAATACCAGAAGTGGTCGTATTTACATGCAATGTAACACCCGGAGTACAAATCATCTGCTGCTACAAATGATGGGTGAGAGCTTTTCATGTTGAATGTGAGAGAGGGTTCCTTATCGGCGCTGATCCTTTTAGCCATAATAGTGCCTGCAGAATCTAGAGGCTTGAAGCTGTGGAAACTTCTAGTACCAGGAAGTGTCTGTAAGTCTTTGAAACGGTTTTCAAGAGTAGAACGGGTTGAATCTACTGTGTCTTTGTCAATAAAGTGGAAACTGATTTTGGTGATGTTTGTTTTACAAAAATTGAAAAATGCTTCTGTTGTTGTGATCTGCTTCTCGAGGGGTCTCTGGAGACTCTCCTTTCGAGCTAAACGTTTAGCTGTCCCACCAATCCCATCACATTCTGATTTACCGTGGCTTGTTGCAAAAAATGACCATTGTGCCTTCAGCTGGAAGTCTTCCTCATGCAGACACAGGTTGAGAAAGTTGTACTTATTTTTGTACTGTGCAGCACACCCATCACTAAAATAATGTATTTCTCTGATGTGTGGAAAGTTTTCTTTCAGAAAATTCACAACTATTTCTTGTGTTTTATAAACCATGTTCACGTCATGCTTGAGGTCATCTGATATGACACAGTGTGATGAAACAATCTTTTCTCCTTCAGAGTTCCTACAATGTACTACAACAGGATGAATAGTACATGAATCAGAAGTCCAATGATACCCTTGGGCCTCATCCTGGATTGTAAAAGAGTAGTTCTCACTGAAGTCCATCAAAATTATTGCTATTTCTGATGGTGCATTTTCTTTTAAATTCTTTAAGAATGAAGACTGTGACTTGGCTATGAAAGAGTGTGGAATCAGTTTTTCAATCTTGTTGGCTAAATCATCAATAAAATCATCAAGTGTTGATGAACTTTTTATCATCTGTGTCCTGTCAGTCGACACCCATTGAGAGAATTCAATGGTATCATTTTCCTCGTAATCTTCAAATCTGGACAGTAAGTAGCTCACTAGATTTGTTTTGGGGGGGCATTCACTGCAGTGCCTGAGCATGCATTCCCTCTTTGCTTCCCAACACACTAACAACTTCATAACCTCCTTATAGCTGTCAATTTGTGCAGCATGAAGGAGCAGTATAACATTTTGATGGATTGTGCATACACATACTGAATGGGTGCCACTGGCACCGGCTAAAACACACCACTTTGGTCGCAAAGTGCAAAATTTGGAGAACCCCACCTTAACATCAGGAAACTCTGACTTAAAACTCAAATATAATTCATGAAGGTTACCCAAAACCAATCGCTTTCTCTTGTATTGTTTATTTCCTATGCTCACTACATCTTTCATTCCAGGCATAACCCTAGACTGCTCATCACTCTCATAAAAGTTTCTCACTAAATCGACAGTTTCAGGCTTAAGTTTTTTCCCACATCTAGGATATGGTTTAGCTAAAAATCCCTTTTCCTTAACAAGTCTCTGAGCTTGACGAACAGCATAGTCAGACACACCAAATGTTTCTTGTATTTTTTTCCGTGTCCATGTCAGTGAAGCAGGAATGGTTAGTAGTTGAATTTGCTTTTTCCTTGAAATGAATTTCAATTGATCTTTCATGATCTCGACAAGCTTGTCCATATCTGCTGCTTTCTCTTCCACAAGCTTCTCTGTTTTGGTTTCTTTTGTTGGAATCTCAACCTCTAGAACTTTTTCAATTTTGCCTCGTACATGTGCCTGAAATTTTTCTAACTTTTCCCTCCCATAAGCTGCCTTGCTATGTTCACCAAGGGAATGCAATTTTAACCTCAGTCAAAGATGAATTGAGCCTTTCTATTGTTTCTTTCTTCTCAAGACCAGACACTTCTTCAAGAGGTAAAAAAATATCCTCTGGTTCAGTGGGGTTATCTGCACTTTCATCAGCACTCTCTGCATCACTTTTAGTTTTAAATAATATAGCTCTACATTGTGAACACAGCTTTTGCCCTGGTTTTACTTTGAATCCCTTCATTAATGAGTTTTTATATTGCTGTACAGTCACCAAACGAAGTGACTTTTTCACAGGTCTCTTGTGCTTTCGAAGGGGATCACAACATACTTTTTGAAGATATTCAAACTTTCTCAAAAATACACTTTTATGGTGCAGACAAATAGTCTCCAAGTCTTCAGTAGCTTCTGTTCTAAACTTCAAAAGAATTCTGTTATCTTCAGTTAGATCTGCTACATGTTCAATACCTTTCTTTGATACATAGCTACATTTATGACACACTGTCAATGTTAATTCCCCAACACTACACTTAATATCTTCCATTTTCCCTAAAACAATTACATACACTTAAATCATCACTGTAAATCACTAGATTATAATATAATGAATAAAGATTTGAGTTTAGGCAGCACAACACAGTGGTCACCCTAGGAAGAGCTGAAGCAAACTGAGAGGCTGCCAAGCCATTGCATGATTGTGACCTGTGGACTGGTGGTGACTCGTGCATGAGTCAACAGTGATGATTCATGCATGAGTCAACAGTGATGATTCATGCATGAGTCAACAGTGATTATTCATTCACACACACATAAAATGGACTGGTAGGTCAAAAATTGTACCTAACTTGTGTATTTAATATTATAATATGGTACCAGTACTCACTACTTGTTTACATGTACACATCATTAAATATAATTATTTTAAGAGCCTGTGTTTTCCGTCTTTTAAATTCCCAAGTTATAAAAAATTGGTGCTCCCTACAAAAAATCACTAAGAACCAAAATAATATAAAATTTTAAGCTCTACAAGTTTGTTCCAGTACTATTTTATGATAGGAGTCTTAGATTTTGGGTAAAGTTGAAAAATAGTCATCGTCAACCATTTTCTCAAAATAGTAGAAAAAAAAAGGTACATAAGCTTATATTTGGCAGAAGGAATAAAAAAGCCATCAATTATATTCCTGAGTATGATAGAACATAGTTCTAGGTTCATTTTAAAAAAACATATGTACAGGTTATACCTTTCCCTCACTTTGATAATTTAGTTTTTAGTAAACCATGTTTTCAGTAAAAAAAACTAGTTCAAAATTATTTTATTTATTTTTTAATGGTCTAAAACAGGCATTTAGAGTCTGAACATATTTTTTTCTGAAATCCTCATGCTTTCATTGATAAGGCTGGAAAATTTCAAAGAGATAGTTCGATTTGGGAGTGAGATGGAAATTTTTTGGTAATCAAGTGTATCTTGCGTAGAAGGCCTCGAAAATGTTTAAAATCGAGAACTCGGTGAAAGTTTAGAGGTCTGTAAAATGAAAACCAGATTAAATAGAGGAGGAAAAAAAATGGTGGTTACTTACCACCATGGAGGGATTGAGCATACCAAGTTTCATCAAAATCTGAGACCATGGGTGTCATGGTCTGGTTGAACTGACATGGAATGACCCTTATGTTATCTTTGGTTTGACCTCTAAGCGCTTTAATATTATCTGTCAATTTTTCCATCGCTGCTTTAATATTTGAGATATTGTCCTCATAATAAACCATTTTGTTTTGACAACCTCAATCTCCTCATCATCGGCAGCCTCGCCCTAAACCATGCAGCCACCTAAGTGGGTTCAGACCGTCTCTTACTTGATAAAATAAGTTTTCTCTTTGTATTTTTATTGTTCATCATTTTAAATATGCACAAATACATTACTCTAAGCACTATCACATTCTTGACCCTAACCAACCTCTGTGGCGTAGTTAGCTAACGCGCTAGTCTTGTTGAGCTCGACTGCCAAGGATGGGGAGATCGAGGTTTGAATCTCGGTCGGGTGAATTCGGGCTGGTTTTTTCTAGATGGTTTTCCACTCTCCCTCCACGGAAATGCGGGTTCACTTCCTCTATATGCAACCTTCCCAATTCCTAATCCATTAGCCTAATTAGTACTTAAGCGTATAACCCGAATGGGTAGTAAGACGCTGTGCTAAATAAAAAAACAAACCAAGCCCTTTACTGAGGCATCTTGTTGACCTGCTGATGACACTTCCTATCTTCTGACACAAACTTACTACTCTTTGCGCTTGGACAGCATTGAGTTGAATTTCAAAATACCCCTCTTCTCGCTTACTATTCTAGATTGACATTTGCTTCCATTAACTTTTTTTAATCTAGGGCTACATCCTGGCGGGAAGATGGCATAAAGGCCATTTTTGTGAATAAACCAAATATCCTGAGCCGTGGACGATTTTAACCCAAAAAAAACTACTCTAAGCTAAAAAATATAATTTTTTGGCGCTATTGGACTATTCTTAAAATTATCTAAGAATTTGGGGGTTTTGCTTCAATGTTATATCTTAAACACTCGCTGAATAAAACACAAATGAATCAACATGGGAAATAACATTTTTTAATTGTTTTGACATTATAGGTAGGCAACATCCTTAAAGTGAACTTTGATTAAATGATTATGGGAGTTTTTAGAGAGTTTCGGCTTAACGTGGGGATGTAGGGAACACGATAAAAGGCTAATCTTTTTTCAGTTTTTATAGCAAAACCTCTTTTTGTCCAAAATAAATTAATATTGCGCCAGCAGAAACATAGTTTGATTTTTTTCACACAGTGATATGTGTCATGAAATTAGCGACATTAGATGACAAAATTTTTAAATTAAGAGAAAAAGTTGTCATTAAATTCCAGGACACCCTTGTTAGTTATTCAAGAACTGTTTATATCACCAGGTGAAAAAAATTAAACTCTTTGTCTATATTCGAGCAATATCTGATTTATTTTGACAAAAAAAAAGTTTCGCTATAAAAACTGTTAAAAAATTTACCTTTTCTTGTATCCCTTAAATCCCCACCTTAACTGTTGCAAGCGCAACACTGGTTGTAAGACTTTTTTTTCCAACAATGTATATTTATTCGTTTATCAAGGACTGCTCCGTCATGGTGGCGGTATGTGGCTGGGGTTCCCAGCCGACTGTGTCAGAGGTCTGGCCGTCACCCCCATCTTCTTCAAGATGGGGTCGAGTGCCTCTGAAGATGGCGGGGGGCCGTTGAAAGGGGAGGCAGGTTCGGGCAAGAAAGGTGGAAATGGCCCGGGCAAGGATGGGGAACTTCTCAGCTGCCCCAAATGTGGAGACCCTTGCACACACGTCGAGACTTTTGTCAGTAAGTAGCAATCTTCTTGAGCCCCTCACCCCTTCCCCCAATTTTTTTTTATCAAACATGTGTATCAGTGTTGCTACCCATCTGAAGAACTGTGAACAATACTGAAATATATTTGAACTTATGATGTTTAAATGCAACATCAGGCCTTTGCATAAAATAAAAATTCGACTAAGCACGCTGATTCGAACATGTTTTTTTTATCTCCGCCCTGTACACCCAACCTCCTTACCCTTCCTTTTCTTCATTAAATATTGAGGGGGGCCTAGCGACTAAATATATCTTTGCTTCAAGGCTAGTAATTAATCCTATTCTAAATACCAATGGCATAACTTCACAATAGCCAATTTTATAAAAAGTTAAATTACATTTCTCTATTTTACTCTTGGTCTGGGAAAAATGGGAATTATTTATGGAAAACATGAAAAATATGGGAAATGTTGTGTTACTAAATAAGTGGCCAGCCTGGTCTATTATCATAATCATTAAAATTTAAGTTAAACTAAAAATGTCCAACTTTTTTCCTTAATACTTCGATAGCCTTGATTATTCCTGGTATTGAAAGAATCAAGACTCAATCATAATATCAAATTTTTTGGTATCGCAATTCTTATCCCTAAAATCCCATTAAATGAAAGTTTTGGCAATGAAACCAAACTGCATCATTCAGAAACTTGTCATTTTTACTTTCTCTCGACCCCTCGGAAATAGAAGTCATGTGATTGTCAAAAAAATTGAACTTGATATTTTGATAAATGTTGACATTTCATGACCCCCTGAAACTGAAAAAGTTGTTTTCACAATTCTGTCTCTCTGTGTGTCTGTATCTCGGCCTAAAGCCAAAACCATGTTACCAACTTTGTATCTTTGTATTTTATAAGGTTTCTGCGAGGAGTTTTCGGAATTCAATATCTAACCCTAAAATTTAGAGTATCTGTAGTTAACTGAAAGGCAAAAAGAGAAAAAAATTGAGTTTCTTTAAATCCACTTAACAATTTTGATTAAATTTGGTATCTAGACACTGTTAAACTTTACAAACAAAATGACTACTCATTTTCCCATGAAAATTACTTTGAGGTTACTTTACATAAATACTGATTTCAAATTTTGATCGTATCTAAGCTATAATCAAATGTATATAATTTCTTATGGAGCTTGAATAGATATTTTATTTTAAGCACTGCCTCTTACTACCCATTCAGGCTATACAACCTTTGAAAATTGACATTGATTGTTATTATCTTTGGTGGACAGAGGTGTTACTCTTTTTTAATATTTTTAACAGTGTATATTATTTCATTTATGTGCTTTGGTGGAGTGTTTCTACATAAATGTACATTATTTTTCTCTCACAAATCTTTCAAGTTTTTGGTAAATGTTTCTATTTTAAGATTAAAGATAGAGAAAGTCTGTGTGGTGCATCATACCATTTATTTTAATTGCGATTATGATTAGTTCTTTTCGTTTCACTTTAGTACCGTAAAATTATAAATCTACTCAACCTGACCATTTGTGTTGTAGCGTTATTGCGCAAATTAAATGTGAGTTTTTTGTGAAAGTTTAATTTTTTTATCTACACTTAATAAGGTTTTTTCTACCACATTACGATATAACATATGTTTAATGTCAGTAGGATGCAATTACATTGTCCTCGTATTTCAAACAAAATTATTCAAAACTATAAATTTAAAAAAAAATCCACGGCTTGAGCTCGCACTCATACTATACAGACCGAGCGGCCACCGCCTACCAATGATAGTGCCAACATTCACAGATAGAGGGTGTCATGAGGTCAGCACAATCGACCCTCAGGCCATTAAGTTCACTTTTTAAGACAAGACCTGCTACTTATTTTGTTATTCAAGTAACTCCTCATTTGTGTCTCACAAAGCTGAGTTGATCTCATTATCGACCCGCTGCTTAACATTAATATTTGGTAGCTTCAAGGATCGAACCCAAGACGTCTAGTGTAGCCAGGAACTCTGACCACTAGACCACAGATGCGGTCCAAAACTAAATAAAACTTTTACTAGTCTGAATCTTTTAATCATCTAAGTTATCCTCTAGGGATGCGTTGATGAACGCAGCTTGAAGGTCATCCTTTAAACTTGCTCGTCACTATAAAATTATCTAACCATATTTGTTTTATCGGTTATTAGACCTGTGAACTCAACTACTTTTTTTAATATAGCATTTATGTGATCTATACACTTTATTTTATTATCTTTAGATAATGTTTAAATACTTTATAATAGGATACATTTTACATAGTAAAACTAATTAGACTTTTCTTCTTCTTCTTCTTCTTCTTCTTACATACTACTTGTTCATTGAATTATAACTGTCATAATAAGATGGCGTCTGCTTTTTTCCAGCACTAATAACTTATCTCAGAACTAATTGTAACTGTTTATCACACAAAGGTTGTGCAACTCAATTTTCTTCATGAGAAAAATAGCAAAATGTGTAAATTTCAGTGACGCACACTGGTAAATTCATATATTACATTGGTCAATCAAGTTTTGACCCATTTATGAATATTAACTAGAGATTGCTCATATCCTATATTTATTAGATCTGAATAATATATTTTCTTTCGAATCCTTGAATCTTTACTAATGTGCCATTTAAGTTAAGGGGGAATATATTTTAAATGCGGTGCCACTGACAATTGCTATTTTGTTTGTCATGTTTATTACATGATAAAAAACTAAATTATACATTTTTAGTAAATTAATTATGTTAAATGATTTTGTGATTACTTTTTTTGTGATTTTTCTTTCTTTTTTTTTTTACTCTCTCAACTACACAAGTCTTTATAATGTAATTGTCGGTGACCCGGTGGTAAGGTGTCAGTCATATTTTTGTGCTGGGGTCTGGGGTTCAATCTTCGGTCCCGGCGCAGATTTATCTGATTGCCAAACCTTTCCTTCACCTCAGACAAGACTTGTATTAATCACAACTTGTGAATGTGAGGAACGCCAGGCCTCCACCGTAGTTTGGATTCCACGTTAAACTGTAGGTCCTCCATTTTCATCTCACAATCACCCTACCATTACACAGTAACGTGTGTATAGCCCGAACGGGTAGTAAGACGCGGTGCTAATAATAATAATAATAATAATAATAATAATATAATGTAATTGCTTTTACCATTCACTTACAATTGTTATATCAAGTCAAGGTTTGCATAATTTTATTCGAGATACACTTTTGAGACGTCTACGAATCTTGACTCTCATGATTGTCACAAGAATTGAAGATTTAAGCATCTCATCTTTGATATTAACACATTACCTGTAGATTTAGATCCAAAATAATGTACTTGATTCTTACTCATTTAAGGGTTCAGTCCTGGCTCACTCCCTTCTAATTACCCACTTCAGTGGCCGCAAGGTCTGGCATGTTACCCTCATGGTAGACTAGATTGCCGATGACGGGGAGATTGATGTTTGAATCTTGGATGTACTCAGGGTGGTTTTTCCACTCTTCTTCCATGCAAATGTGGGTACACTTCATATAAATATAACCACCCACCGCTTCACAGAAAAATTCTGAAAGCGCTGTAAATCGAACCCGAGACCTGAACTCAGACCTATAGACTACAGAGGTCCTTAGGACTCGAGAAGATTTGACCATAATTTATGTTAAAGATTTCTGGCAATAATGTGTAGTGTCGAAGCGAATTTAAATATCTAGTGACCACAAGAAGTCTATTTGGTTTATTTTATTCTAAAACTAAATCTTAATTAAATAAATCCTCAAAATCTATGTCATGATACTTTTCCTTAAATTAACTTGGGTTTGATAGCTTCACTTTAAACAAACATTTGACACAGTACATTTTTAACAAAGACACGTTAACCAACTTCTAAGAATATAATACTATCTTTCGTATCTCTTATTTTTAAGCCAATAATTATTTTAATGACAAAGTGGATGTTGCATTTTAAATTAAAGTTCTATGTTTTCTTTACTAATACTCATACCTTTTATGTTTTTGTTTTTTATTTTACCTAATTATTGTTATAAAACAGGAAACTTTTTTTTTTTTTTTCAGCTTCAACAAGGTTTGTGAAGTGTGAAAAATGCCACCATTTCTTTGTGGTACTATCTGAAGTTGATTCCAAAAAGTCACTGAAAGAAAACAGAGAAGACCATAAAAATGGTTTCTATAGAAAACCACCACCTCCACCAAAAAAGGTTTGTGCTTTATTTTTACGTTAGACCCGCCTCGGTGGTGTAGTTGGCTAACGCGCTAGTCGTGTTGAGCTCGACCGCCAAGGACGGGGAGATCAAGGATTGAATCTCGGTCGGGTGAACTGGGGGTGGTTTTTCCTAAATGGTTTTCCACTCTCCCTCCACGCAAATGCGGGTTCACTTCCTCTAAACTCAACCCTCCCAACTCCTAATCCATTAGCGTAATTAGTACTTAAGCGTATAACCCGAACGGGTAGTAAGACGCGGTGCTAAATATTATTTTTACGTTAGCTTACAACTATGCTTGTTTTTCTAAAGAGCCCCTCTGCCCCACATATATTTTACATAACTTAAATAACTAATACATTTCAAACCAGGCTTTACATCGTAGTGCGGTTTTTTATTCATTTTAATTTAATAGGCGGAATTGGGGCTAGAGGAACCATTTCGCCATGTTATTAAAATTTAACAGGAGTTAAAAATAATTATTTTAAATTTGAAAATAAAAACCTATCAAACTAGTCCCAATTTTGTAATTATCCTACGAAGAGTATAGAATACCTCACTTCGATGTTTTATGATTCAAGCATAATCTTGCATCCAAGTTTCTAGGCTGTCTGCTCTGAAATAGGCTCTTGAGTGCACGCAAGTAGTCAAACATGGCTACACTCGACCAAACATGACATGATACATGATTTCTCAAGATATACTGTAGTCAAATTAATTTGTTTACAAATTCCTTTTTCTTTTAATGTTACACAGTTATTTTTGTATAAGTAAAAATTAATAAATTGTGTTTAATTTACTAACATTTTTTAATTTAGCTCAAAATTGGACACACTTTCAGTAAATTTAATGAATGTCACAAATTCAATATTATAAATATTAATACAAATGTTTTTGAGTTTGAGCTGTAAAAATCTACACCAAACTAGAATTGTCAAGATAATACCAGAGGTCCTTAAATAGTTTTAAATGCTAACAAATTACATTTCTTTGACATTAATAATACCATTGTTACCTGCTGAAGTGGTTGAATGGTCGAAGACGGGGGGAAGCCACCTTTTTGGGATTGCCTTACTAAACTTATCAATGGCCATCGCTACTCTCTAAATTCTAAGTTTATTATGCAATTAACTGAAAATAAATTCCCATGAGATTGAATCTTGTTGGGTGTACTTAGGCTGTTTTTTCCTAAATGGTTTTACACTTTCCTTCTACACAAATACAGTTACACTTCCTCTAAATTCAACCCTCCTCATCCCTAACACACAAATGTATTTAGTATATATGTTAGTACAGACCAAATGTTTAGTAAGTAAATATAAAATTTGAATTGTTTTTATATTCTCACAAGTTATTTTTTAAAGTTTTGATATTAATAAATTATCTTCTCATATATTTTCTTTATTTCTCTGAGTCTATGCTTAGTCATGTTCACATTTGGTGTAATGCAATTTTTTCCCCCTTTTTTCTTATTAAAATGATAACATCTTTAAAGCTATTTATCATTTAAAAATAGACAACACAAAAAACTTATTCAAAATACCATCCTAACAAAGCTTCAAAATTTTTGGCTTGCTAAAAAATTTTCTACTTTGAATTTCAACTTCTCATTCCCTTTCAGATATTTGAGTACTTAAATAGACACGTGGTTGGGCAAGATTACGCCAAGAAAGTGCTCTCGGTAGCAGTATATAATCATTATAAAAGAATCTACAACAATATACCTCAGCAAGCGCAAGTGTCTTCCAGCAACAGACAAGACATGGCTGTTATGGAGCAGGGGCCCCAACAGTCTTTCACTCATCGAGGTTAGTACCGGGATCAAACAACATTGCATAATGTTTATTGAAATGTTGTCATACGTCGACCAAGAGCGCTCGGACATCAGTCGGAGTTTGGTCGAGTTCATTATTTTACAAGTCTGGATTTTCATTTTACCTGCAAATCTTGAATTGGAATCTTGGTGAAAAATGTTAGAAGTAAGAGGGAATAAAACTGAATTCTAACATTTTCCATTAGAGTGCCTACAGTAGGCCTATATATAACATTCAGTACAGTGTTAAATTATTGTTATGGGGTCTGGTTGTTAAGTTTGACCTACAATTATATTGAGATTGAGCTGTACGTAAGCAGTAATAGTACTCTAAATCAAATCATAATTCAATATTTCAAAAATAAAATAAAATCATGAATTTAACATTTTCTTTAATATCCTTAAGGATTCAAGGACCTGCTTTGGTGGTTGAATGGTTTTAAGGTGCTACTCTTGCAGTAGACTAGACTGCCAATGACAGGAGGATTGAGGTTTGAATCTCCGTTAGTTGTACTGAGCTTTTTTTTCTAAAATTGTTTTCCTCTCTCCCTCCACACAAATGTGGGTACACTTCTTACAAATATAACCGGCCTTATCCGTAAACACATTAGCGTTATTGGTACATAACCGTATAGAAATGGGCTGAACCTTATATTTCTCAAATCCGATTCCTAAACTTTCTTTCAAATCGTGAATCTTTAAAAACTTAACAATTTTTAGTTTCAGGTAAAATATTTAAAACTTGATTTTTTTTTAAAGTTGTTTAAGGCTTGGTCTCATTAAAGAAACAAATTTCATTTACTATGTTATGTTTTAAATAACAACACTTTTTTTTAAGAAAACTAATTATATTGATACAATTTTGTCATTTTTGGGATTGATTTATTTGAATTTAAGGTCTTCAGAAATGTATCAAGATAGCTTTTTTTGAAATTTTTATGAATCTTGAATACTATAGGTCTCAATCTTGATAGGCCTGTCGTAGCTTCATCTGCCTTATAATCTAACTTAAGATTAGGACAGGCACAACATCCAGTCCCCTA
Source organism: Timema genevievae (assembly GCA_902155825.1). Lineage (NCBI taxonomy): Eukaryota > Metazoa > Arthropoda > Insecta > Phasmatodea > Timematidae > Timema > Timema genevievae. The sequence continues at coordinate 111,725 of CABFWO010001683.1, forward strand.
GCTGTTAATTCATCGTTGTGAAGGGGGTAAACTCACATTTCACCAATGATACATATTTGGCCATGCCAGGATCGATCCCAGAACTTGTAATTCAGTAGACAGAAGTGCTACCGACTGAGCTGAGGTATTTGATGGTTTCAAACTATTTAATTAAATTGAGAAATTATATTATTTTATATACATTTATATGTTGTTGTTTTTTATTATCAAGTGCCTAACTCTCATTAAAGTTAGCTAGGATTTGAACCTATTATTGCCCTGTGCTTATCTCCTAGACCTACACATTTCGGGTATTGGTCAGAGCTCTGCTCTCGGTGTGGGTTTCCAGTCTTCTTCCCCGCCTTCCGACATGGAAAACAGGAGAGCTTCTAACAACAGTGCGGGCAGCGACATCCTTGACGCTAAGAATCACGAACTCAGGCTGGAAAAGAGCAACATATTGCTGCTTGGACCCACTGGCTCCGGTGAGTTGGCTTTTAAAATCCGCATGTGAGTCGACCGCAAAAGAGATTCCAAATCTTTAGTTAAAAAACTAAATTTCAATTTGTAAAAAATAAATAAAATTATAGAATATTAGGAAAATGGTCACGCACAAATAAAAGTAGAAACACTAACACATTTACACACACTTTCCTAACATTCTATCATTTTATTTATTTACTACAAATTGTTTTTCCTCAATGCACTTTATTTCACACATACAATTTCTAATAAGTAATTTCAATTTATTTACACAGACATGTAACTTTCAAGTTGACAAAGATCCAAGTATTGGTCTGACTAATTGATTTTTGTTTTTCCAGGTAAGACACTATTGGCCCAGACAATAGCCCAGTGCCTGGACGTCCCTTTTGCCATTTGTGATTGCACGACACTTACGCAGGCTGGCTACGTGGGGGAAGACATCGAGAGCGTCATCGCAAAACTCTTGCAGGACGCCAACTACGTTGTAGACCGGGCACAGACTGGTTAGTTAAATTTATATAGGATTTTGTTAGGGAAATGGTGGGAAAGCTCCTATTTAGTTTTTTTAACCAATAAAACTGGTTGAAAACTAATTAAAAATATATTTTTCATAAGCTAAGGCTGTAATCAATGGTAATGAAGTTTTTGAGCAGCAATATATGTAGCTGCTACTAGGCGAGGGAGGATTAGGCATGAATATTTCCAGGTAAGAGTTGGGGTACAGGGGTTACATGAGAGATTAGAAGACGCAAGAGTGAGATGATATGATTATGTAAACTCCATGGCTTTTGCCCGCAAGCGAGATATACCGACCAAGTGGCTGCTGCTGATAGCATTGATAGTGCCGTCATGTGGTCAGCACAACGAACCCTCCAGCCGTTAATCCTCATTTTTCTAGACCAGAGCTGCTACTATTTATTCATGTAGCTCCTAATTTATCCTCACGCGGCTGAGTTTGACCTCGTTCCAGATACACTTCATCACAGAAAAATTCTGGAAGCGCCATAGATCGAACCCAGGACCTCTGGATCTGAAGTCAGCTCATAGAGTTCACAGAGGTTATGTAATAAGAATGAAAAAGGCAAGGATCCCAAGGAAAATGATGGAGATTACATAAATCTTACAAAAAGACCAAGAGAAAGATGGGAGGAGCAGATAACAGCAATAGTGCGACCGAGAGGAGATGAATGGTTACAAGGGGTGACGGAAGAGTGGTTAAAGTTCAGAGGAATATCGAGGCATTTTATTAAACTGACCTGGCCACAGGCTGGAAACAAACTCCAACTCTATTTTTCTACTGTCCGACTCTTTCATAAATGGCTAATGTGCATTAATTAGCAATAACAAATTTTCTGCAGTAAAATTTTCCAATACAGACGACTTTATGGGAAGCTTCTTTGGCAGTGTGGATTTATATTTGAGTAAATTTGTAACACCAAATAACAAACATTGTTTCTAAAAAATAAAATAAAAAATAAAAAGTTTAAATGATATAGTCACTATATATTCTTATAATATTATAAGTTTTTATTTTGATGCCGGAGTCTGTACATATTTACTAAATCCGACACTGCCCAAAACCAAGTTTGACTCCACAGCCCCGATTACAATGCTTCTTGGCATCTCCCTTTATTTATTTTTATTACTAATTCCCGAGGAAGATTCCATGGAAACATCTATATATTTAGTGTTTGTAAATATGTTTGAGGGTTTTTACAATTTGTTCTTTATTTTTCTACTATTTTATCATATTTATTTAATTACATATTATATGTTGCTTAGTGGACTCTACAAATACATGTTATATGTATCAAATAAAGTATTGTGTTATCTATTTTATTCCCAAGTTGTAAATGTTTTTAATCACTCTCGTATACGTAGATTTAAGTGATTCCTCTTGTGTTGTGCAGGTATTGTTTTCCTAGATGAAGTAGACAAGATAGGAGCAGTGCCTGGGATCCATCAGCTGCGAGATGTTGGAGGGGAGGGGGTTCAGCAAGGAATGCTCAAGGTGTGTAACAAACAATAACTCTTCAAGGAATGTGTTTCATTCGAACCATTTGGGGACTGCTCCAGTTCACATAAAATTAATATAACTCGTAGCGTTGGGTCGAATCTACTATTTTATGAATCTTAATCTTCATTTAACTTTCGAATCCGAATCGTGAAAAAAAAAATTATAAACCTCAGAGGAAATAGAAATATAAGGGAATAATAGAAAAATAAAATAGTAACTAAATGTTTTTAAAAACATACATGAATTAAAATAAGTGTTAAATTACTGGTCTGGCGCCTGGTTGTTGAGTTTGTCCAATAATTAGGTTGGTTCTTAACCACCAAAAGGCAGTATTAGAGCTTTTAAACAAATCTCAATTGAAAACATACATATTTTTTAAGGATTTGAGTCTCGAATCTGATGTTTCTTGAGTCCTCGAATCTTGAATCCCTCTAAGGATTCGTGGGTCCCATCCCTGCTATTTAGCATTCATAGACTTCTATACCAGATTTTTTATTAGAATTTATCATCATCTGTTTCTAGCCTGTGGTTGGTTTAGTAAAATGGCTCCATTTTCCTTTGTCATTTTACTATAATTCCAGCCTCCTTTATTTGCTTCCATTTTTCTTCTATCACTTGCACACTTTTTGTTATCTGCTCCTTCCATCTCTTTTTTTGGGCTTTCTTGAGGTCTTATTCCTATTCAAGAGTTATTTTTTGGTTGAATCTCAATTGCTCAATTGGATGCACTAAGGGTGGTGTCTTTAGTGTTTTTCCGTGCCTTTTTGTGACTCTTGGAAACTCTTTTAAAATTCATACTGTTCACTCTTGTACTCATTAATTATTGTACCTATAAGTTATAACAAAAACATTTACGTGTAGGACAAAAGAAAAAAATAGTCTACTTTAAATTTGTCCATAATATGTTGTAAACAGATGTTGGAGGGTACGATAGTAAATGTTCCTGAACGTAACTCTCCCCGCAAGTTGAGAGGTGAAACTGTCCAAGTGGATACGACAAATATACTGTTTGTGGCCTCAGGTGCTTACAACGGGCTTGACAGACTTATCAGTCGCAGAAAAAATGAAAAGGTAAGAAAATCAAAACGGTATCTAGTTTGTGAAAGAATTGAGGATTTCAATTTTTGTTTACTAAAGTCACAATATAATAATCTTTTAAAAGCCTTTATTGTATTGTTTCAAAAGCTGATCACACTAATTTGTCAAGTGCGGTCTTTATAATTGTGCTCTTAGATAATGCACGGTGGATTAAGTGTTTTTTATTCTTACGCTTGTTTAGTCGTGTCACCACACACCATTCATACTATATCGATGGACATTCTCAGGGCGTATTCTTAACTCATTTGAAAGACTACTGACTATATTTAATCAACCCAAGCTTGACTCGACTCAAGAGCTTTCTAAGAATCTCACTCAAGATATACTTTAATAAAAAAAAACCTGCGCTCACAGACCCTTACATTTGATGCTTTTTGTATTTAATATTTCCACAGCATAATTGAATGATTGTAGCAGCAGATGATATAACTTCATTTGAGGCTATTTCTGTCTCAGTACCTAGGTTTTGGAGCGCCCATGTCAGCAGGCGGCGGGAGGCGAGTGGCCACCCAAGCAGACCAAGCCAACATCACTGCAGCGACATCTGCAGAAGAAGACAATGCTGAGAAGGATGCGTTCCTGAGACAAGTTGAAGCGAGGGACCTCATCGAGTTCGGCATGATACCTGTGAGTTCCCTGTCACTTTGTGGGCGGCTTTTGGATAAACAACTTCAAACATTTATTTTTCTCGACTCATATAATGTATTTATATCGGGGTGTCTACCAGTCATAAAAGTAATTAAAAAGTTTTTGGGGGTTATTTTTATTTTACATGTAACAATAATGATAATCATAATCATCATCATAAATAATAGTTTCCAGCCTGTTGCCAGGTCACTTTAGTAAAATGCCTCAATCTTATTCCATCCTTTCACCACACTTCCTCATTTTAATCCCTTCCATTCTTCTCTGTAATGATTAGTCTAACTGCTACTTCCCGAGGATGATGCAATAAGAGCATCGAAATATTAAAGTGTGTGTAGATATATGTTCATACTTTTTTATATTTTTATTTTATTTTTCCCCATTTTATCTACTACATAATATATTATACATATAAAAACACTTTTTAAAAAAGTGGATTTTATAATTCAAACTATAGTATATATTTGATTATTGTTCTACGTTTGCCTGCAGGAATTTGTTGGCAGGTTTCCGGTTCTGGTTCCATTCCACTCGTTGGATCAAACCATGCTCGTGCGAATCTTGTCCGAGCCACAGAACGCAGTCGTCCCCCAGTACCGAATGCTCTTTGATATGGACAAGGTAATAATCCCTCCTAAAGAAAACTCGTATTTTTAATGCAGTCATACCTATAGACCGATTTTGGTAGGAAGAACAGTATCTGTTAGCTACAAACACAATTTTAATATATTCATAGATCAAGTCATGTTATTTGCAGCTGTCACTTTTAACAGATATTATCAATACCTATAAAATAACACAAATAATAAAGTAACAATGTTGACTGTAAAGAAATATGTTTAAATTTGTTAAACTGTTCTTCTAACCAAAATCAGGGTATAGCTTTAAGAGTATTTTTAAACAAATCGTGAGCAACTGTTTCCAGCTTTTGACTTCCTCTCACTTGCACACTTTGTTTTATGCTCTTCCCATCTATTTCTTGGCCTACCTTGCATTCTTTTTCCTATATACCTCACCTACATCATTTTCTTTGGTATTCCCTCTTTTTCCATTCTCATTACATGATTTGTTTCCTCTACTATATCATGTGCTCCCACTCTTTCCCGAATAACTTCATATATATTTTTTATATATATATATATCTCTCTCCTCACTAATATCAGTTGCAAGTAACCCCTCTGCTTCTCTTTTAATCTCATCCAGCCACGTAATAGATGACTTAAAAGCAGCAAGTTACCTTTCTGACTGAAACCTTGTCTGCGATTCCAAGAACGTAGAAACTTAACAGTAGGGCTGTGTGAAATTTCAATTTTGCTTAGGTTATTCTTCAGCTTCCACTTTGATTTTAAATTAAAATTCCGGATTCAAAAATTACAAAGCCTTGCTAATAAAAATAGTTAAAGCTAAAATATATAATTATGTTCAATTTTTGTCGTTTTGTAACTCAAGAGCATTTTGAATTATCTTTTTAATAAGCATAGGAAAACTCATTGTTTGAGCTTTCTTATCCAAAGAATCACTCTGTGCCTTAACCAAGAACAACAATTTAGTCAAATTCGTGCTTTCTTATAGGTTGATCTTACATTTTCATCTGAGGCGCTGCGTGCGATCGCTCAGTTGGCCATGGAAAGGAAGACTGGTGCTCGCGGTCTAAGGGCGATTATGGTGAGCTTTAGATTGATCCTCTTTATTTAAAAAAAAATAAAATCCGCTGTCGAACGGTCTAAGGTTTGACTATCGCAATGAATTTGACTGCCGATGGCAGAGAAATTGGGTCTCGACTACCTGTCTGGTGCACTGAGGGGGGTTTCTCCTAAGTTGTTCTCCATTCTCTCTCTATGTAAATGCATTTACACTTGCTCTAAGTTCAACCTTTCTCATCCACAACACATTAGCTTAATTAGTACATGTGCATATAACCAAAACCGGTTGTGAGTGACGAGGTAGAAAGTAACGGTACTGAAAAAAAATCCTGGTTTAAAACTTTTTCCACAAACATTTTTGTAATAACTGTACCATAAATTGTCTCATAATTTTAATTTTTTGTTTACTTGAGGCATTTGACATGCATTTTCTGAACTGACATTACATCAGCATATGAGAAATTCTATGAGAAAGAGTGAAAGTACCTATCTATTTTGCCAGGAAAGTTATTTTCACATACCTTCCAGGGTTCCTTTTACATGCCACAATCAACATGGGACTGACTGTTTTAGTTCCTCTCTGAAGGAAGTTGTGCTAAGGACTTTTATCGCTCAAGAAAAATTCGTCAACTTCGGTTGGGTTTGGACCCACGATCATCGATCATCGGATCCTGAGGCTAGCAATTTACCCTAATACCACCGAAGTCAATGGAATTTAAATAGAATTTTGTGAAAGTATAATCTTAATTTTCTGAGATTTTTTTTAATCATCCACTTCATTTTAAAGAAATAAACTAATAAATAGTCAACAGCAGTAAAAGATGAAGGCACTGCACATCTCTATTAAAATGTCAGTTAATCTAATGTGCCTATTATTGATTGCACTTGTGTTTCAGGAAAGCCTCCTGCTAGACCCTATGTTTGAAATACCTGGGTCCGATGTGATGAGCGTTCATATCACCGAAGATGTGGTTTATAATAAAAGTGGCCCAGTGTACATCCGGGGAAAGGCGGTCTCCGAAGACGAGGATCAGACGATCGAGGTTCAAGCCCGTGCCAACGCAAAATAAAGCATGGGAATTTTGCCTACCATATCCATGAAACTAATAATTTTGTATGGTAATATAAAACATAAATTGTTGGGCATGAAAACTACATTTTCAGTGTAAATATACTTTTTTTTTCTTGGCAACAGTGATGTTTATTTACTCTCAGTGATTTCAAAAAGTAATCAGACTCTGATGTCAGTAATTTTTTTTCACAGTGAGTTTACATTAAAATTAAATTATTTTGCAATAACAAATTGGTTTTTATTACTAATTGTTAGCGCCGAGTTAAAGCAAATATGATATTTAAATGACTTTTCATTTACTGGGAGACATGTGTGCATATTAGACAGATAAAAAAAACATCTAATTTCATGAGACCTTGAACCCATTAAGAGTCGAATGAACCTCCCCTTGAATAAAGTTACTCTCTCCAAGGGTTTAATGTGTGTGCATATTTCCAAGAAAATGTCACCTTCATCTTTCTCTACTTTAACTGAAACACTATAAAATTACACATCATTATACTAAACTTGAAACACTATAAAATTACACATCATTATACTAAACTAATTTCTTTGCCCATCAAGCACTCCCTTCACATGTAAGGCAACCATACTGAAAAAGTGCTTTTAACAGTACAGAGAAATATTTTGTTTTGTGATTTATGGGTTCTATTATAATGTTCTTTGCAAGTGCAGTTTTTTTTACTAAATATAACAATTATTGTTCTAATAGCCTTCTATCATTACACAAATCCAGGTTGTTTTTTTTAAAGTATTTCCAATGTTTTGAGGGTGTGTTTTAACTCACTTTTTTTTTAGCAGGTTCATGAACATTTGGGAGGGATATTTGTTCTCTAAGCAATCTTAAAATGTTTGAAGTTTCTTATGTTAATGGCAGCTGCAGTTTAGTTTAAATGCTTACTTGATGTGTGTAATGTTTAGGGGTGTGTAGATAATGTTATTTTAAACACACATATTTTTTAATTTAATTCGAACATTTACAAATCTTAACAACGAATAAAGCCAAGTGTGTGAAAACACATATGTTAATGTCTAAAGTAAAAATATAAATTTTCTAGATCTGGAGTGTCCATCAAATTTTTTGATGACTTAGATATATTTTTTGTAGTCTATTTTTAATGATAATAATTTTTTATTAGTTAAATAAATGAAACTACATTTTATATATGGTTTATGCAGTTTCTTGATACAGAAAAAATAAAGTATCCTTCAGATATAATTATACCGACTAATCAAAGTATCAAGCATGGTTCAATGAATATTTTCCCAATATTTTGTAATAATCATTTTCTTCTTAGTAGTGGTTTTATAACAAATTTTACTAGAATATTGACAATAGATTATACTTATTTGACATTTTGGTTTCGAAGCCTTCATAATTTTCAACATTTGTATAGTAGCATTTTCTATGACTAAATTTATTGATAAAGCTATTTTTACTAGGCATTCAACTGAAAGTTAAGCATTTCTAGCATAATAATGATAATAATATGTTTAGACATTTACTCTTTCATTGTTTAGTAGAGGGATGGTAAGTTTTAAATAAGATTCCTAGCAGTTAGTGAGCTAATTGGTTATATATAATTCTAGAGAATTGTTTAACATCTGATATTAGTGTTTAAGGAAGCGAAATTATTTTAGTTTCTGTTTTTAGTTGTATGCTTCTGCAAACATTTTGCTAAAAGTAGTTTAGTTTGTTTTATTTTTATATTAACCTTGTTTTTTTTTATGAAAGATGATGTGAATTTACTCATGAGTTTTAATAATTCTGGAACCCATATAAAAAAAAATAATTACTGGAAATGTTTTGAATACTAAAAAAAAAATCATTCCTGGAATCCTCAAATCTTTAAAAATATACAATTTGAGTTTAAGTGAACAAATTGAAAATTTTAATTCAATAAGAGTTGTTAAATATTTTATGCCATTTATGTATTATTGGTATCAAATATTTAACAATTTTATTGAACGTGTACATCCTGAACTTTTAGAAATAAGTAGTGCTAAAAAAAATTAATTTTCAATATACATATGGAAACATGTACAGAAAATTGGGATGGGAGCAAATAAAAGGAATAAACATAATATAACTTGACATTAAAATAGGAACACAGTTCACATTCTGAAGAAAATGGATCGTCACCGTTTAATTCTTTGACTAGGGTCTCAATTTACCACCTGATAAGATCCAATAGAATGAAATAAGGGTGTGCAAAGTCCACTTTTTCAGTTTGAAGCAAACTCGAATAAATCATGAAATATTCTCAAAGCTGAATCTAAGTTATATTATTGTTTTGTCACTTGTTTTATGCTTGAAAAATTATTATACTGTGGCTTTATATGCACAAATATACAGTTGGTGATTACTCTCTTCTGCTGAAGAAGGGGACTGATGTACCCTGAAAATTTCTTAATTCACTGTTTTATTGTGTTTTTAATTTTGAAATTTGAGGCCTACATTTCTGTTAAGAGTGTAGGCACTGCCATTCTATCCTCTTATCAGTGTTTAATTTATGCATTAATAACGAAATAGTTAAATATGACACTATATAAAAGTGGGTTAATGCTAACATGGATTTGAACTGTGGATTTGTCAGGAGAAACACATGAGATATTTCTGGAAAAACTCGTATGGACAGTTGTAACGAATGGGTTCTGAAGGAGTGCTGTTTGAAATGGAATCCATTAAATTGTTCATTGTGAAAGAAGCGTCTTACATTAGTTTGGACATGTTGAGAGGATGAGTGTGGTTTGAGTGACGAAGCTAATATATGAAGGTAGAATGTCTGGATCAAAAGAAAGGCAATATAGGACATGGTTAAATGTTGTAGATGATTATTTGAAAAATATAAAAATACAAGAGGTTTTAATTATAAAAGATCATGTATGTCTCTGTGTATGGATGTAGTTGAAACGAAGGGAGTATGCAAGGATGGGGAAGTGTGGGGAAAGTTAGTGAGGATGGATTAAGTACGAAGTTGATGTTTTTTGAACAAATGCACACTTTCTTGCTAACACCAAAGGGGAATGGTGTGACTAGGTTATGTATATGTGCACTAAAATCACTTGGAAAATGTTTTATTTCTCAATTTGTCATATTTCATTTTAATCTGATAAATCAAGCTATTATCACAACTTACAATTCAATTACTTCTGACTTGATCATATTAATATTGATTTGTAACAGCCCAGAATGTCAATAATTCAAAACGAGTATTTTTACTGGCTAAGCTTTGTATTTGTTTAAGCGGGATTGTTTTTCAAAGCAAAGTTGAAGCAGAAATTTGTTTTGAAGCCAAGTCTCAAAAATAAAAACAAAACTGTAGATTGAAACCTAGGTCAAGATATTGAGCGTAAACGATCGATTTTCCTTAAAGAGTCAAGCAATGCAAATCGTGAGTGTTCTTTTCATTGTAAAAGCCATATTGTGTTTGTTTCTGTTATTTGTTCCTTTCTTGTTTTTGCGTACCTTCTTCGATGTATAACAAAATGCACTTCAAAAATTGAAAATACGGTTCCTTAAATTGATACTTATATTTTGCTTGTTTATCAGAACAAATTGGGAACATTTTGAGTAAATTAATTATTATTTTTCTATTTTAATTTTTTTTTAGCTGTTGAAATTAAAACTGTTGTGTCTACTCAAACATACAATTCTTTATAATTTATTTTATCATTTGCATACAATTTTGCTTTTAAGTCGAGGTGCTCAGATTTATTTTTTTCCCCCCAAAACTTTCAAGTTCCATAGGATTGAAAGATATACTAAATATTTAAAAAACTGCTCTACAATTTGGGCTAAAACTATAGCCAACACAGCCTCTAATAGTTTGTATGATAAATTTACTACACTTATTTATTGTTTTTTTATCTCAACTTAAAAAACTATTATAACCATTGGTATTTGTTTTTAAAAAATCTTGTTTTTATTTAATACATTTTTGAAACTTATGCCATTCTATTAATTTTTTTTCTCTTCATCTTATTATATTATTAGATCTTCCTATATTTAATGTGGTATATTCTAACTTTCAAAGTTATTTAACATATTGTATTTATTTGATTTGAAAAAAAAAATGAAATACCTATATTTTTAGTTTCTAAACATTTCTCCAAAAACACCACCAAGCTTAATACAAGATTTAAAGATAGTTAACTTTGTCAAGTCTATTATTATACAGAAATTTAAAATAGCCAAGTCCGATTTACAATAGTTTCTTTCCACAGAAAACTACATTTGTTTTTTATAAAAAAATTATAAACTATCAGAATGTGAAATAACATTTAATAATCTTTTGCATAAATTGAGGCAATAATTTAAAATTTATTTAGTGATTTGACAATGCATTGCATTTAAATATACTTAATACAGTAAAATATCTGTATTTAGTTAAATATAATTAACAATTTCTAAATATATTCAAAGTTTATTTGCATATCTCTTGGAATTTTATTTTGAATTATTGAATATGTTACTAATTGATAAAAGGATCAGATTTTTTTAAAGCATTACAAGCAGTAATTATTTTATAACAATCTAGTTACATTTATTTTCAACGAATAGTTTTTACTAAAATAAATAAGACTTGGTCTGTGATTATTTATTAGCCATCCTGCACGTGTTGGTTTTTAATTTAGTTGCTGCTTAGTAGTAATTTCTCTTATTTACCGATATTGGGAAATGGTAGACTGCAATTTATTTTCTATTTAATTTTGTTCATCTTTTATATTGCATAGGCTGTGAAGGATTTTATCCCAAGTCTTAAACCTTAATTTATTTTGGGTTAAATTATTTTTGTGAAATAAAATTTGGCTTATTTCATATCTACTAAAATCATTTTGCAATATTTGTTGAACATTATTATTATAAAAAAGAAAAGAGTGTTTAAAAAAAATAGCTTTTTTTTTTAAAGAAAGTTGATATTTTAAGTTATGTAACTTTGTAAATTGTATCTTTATTATTGTAATTGTTTGTATTGTAATATATTGTACATAATATAAATAAATAAGTATTAAAAAAATTATATAATATTAAATCAGTAATACAAATAGTCGCCATGTCAAACATAACCATTAACTTAACAACATTGATTAATTTTGCACATAATAATACTCGACTTGATTCACTTTATTCTAAAATGTCATCACGCTTTAGTACTAGCAATATCAAGAGGAAAGTAATAATTCCTAAAAGCATTGCAAGAAGGAAAAAATATCCCAACTTAAAAAAGTGGCACGCCATAAACTTGACTTTGTTTTGTTGCAGCTGTTTCTCGAAAAGATGAAATTCTATTAAAGCGTCTGAGCTTAGCGGTGACCAAAGCAATATTTTATTTAATAAATTAGTCGTTAAGGCGGCTTCATTGACCGTCATTTGGCAGGAAATATTGACTGCAAGTAACTCTACAACTCGTTGAAAGATAACCACAAAGCTAAATGGTATATTTTGGGCCAGAAAATCGCTTAGTATGATTTGGTAAAACTGAAAATTATATTTCTCGTCTAAAATGCTGTATACATTTGTGATAATACCTGTATAGATTACAACCATGTGAAGCATAATTTGAAAGCCATAGGCATAATTTGTTGTGGCTGTCATCTCACACAAAATACAGTAATTTTTCCGTATTGACCGAAGTCTTAAGTTTTGTTTCAAGTAAAACTTATGCAAAGTAGACTTTGTGACTGCTCCCAATTCAGATCTCTCTGAAGTATTTTTATAACAAAACACTTTACCCCTTTTAATTTCTGTTCTTTCTTTCACAGCTCCTGAAAATAATCCTTTAATATCGACATTAAGATCATCTCTTTTCTTCTTCAGATTTGTACAAATTTCTTCAAACTGCTTAGTGATGACTAAAATTTCTTGGTTTATGTAGGCCACTCTTGTTTTTATTAGCAACACAAAGACGACATATTGATATACCAACATGCAACTTATCATATTCGCCGAGATAATGTAATAGTCAAAGACTGTAGCGAGATCAGAACTCATCAAAAACCCCCATATTGTGGCATGGTAGAGGAATAATACCGTCGTCGACGCAAATAAGCTCAGAAAAGTGTTCCTGTGAACTGAAACTTTGATGGCAGTAACACAATCATCAATCTTGTGTAATCTCATTAAATACGACTTGATTGCTTTGGGAGCAAGCGTTACCGTGAGACAGAAACAAATAGTCACCTGCACGGTGGTCGTAATGTAATACATAAAATATGGTGCAAGGAACAGTTCCGACTGTGTGTCTGGATACAACTCCCTGATTTTCCCCGCCCAAACTGTGTAGGCCCATGTTGCCATGAGGATAAAAACCACTGAAGAGTGAAGACTCCACAGAATTGAATTGGTCACGGTCACCTTCTGTTTGTATGTGTCACCGCAGCATGAAGACAAGCCTAACAGTTTGCAAGGCACAAACAGCGGGCTTAACGATGAAAAGGTGTCTTTGGGGAAGAACATGTTGATAATTACTTGCGTCAAAGTGATTTTACTAATCTCTCTTATTGTGATTCATTTTAATTTGTGGGATATAATGCATTCTTAATGTTTTTGCTGTAGCAAAATATGAATAAAATAAGCAATAATTAATATTAGCATACTTCTATGAAAGATTAAATGTTATAGGACTATTTAACCAATAAAATATTTGAATTATTTTAAGTTTTAGTGATTCTATTCCTCTATGAATTATAATTTCATGATTACTTTGTTTAATTGTTTAATTTCCATGTCCAAAGAGACTAGATGTAAACATCTTTATGAATATAAATAATGGACTGCAATAGTGGTTAAAGTCAAGGTCTGTTTATGTAAAGGAGATTGGGTTATGAATTAGACCCATTTATTGCAATCGTTTAAAACTTGAATATCACACTGACATAATAACAGAAAGCATGCCATTTTAAAGTCTTAAAAACATAAAACACATATAAGTATAATCGAACCCTAGTAAAAAGTGATTAATAAATTTGTTTAATTTGCAAGATTAATAAGTTTAGTGTTTGTGTAAAGTGTATTGCCTCTTCTCCTTTTGTTTGATAAAGGCAACAATGATGAAATATTACTTGCATTGTGTTTAAGTGTGTGTATGACTATTTATACTATAGAAGATAGAAGATGTCACCTTTGTGCATTGTATTCTTCCCACATTTTTCTTTATTTTTATCAATTTTCATTATTATAAATTATTTAGTCGCTGGGTCACCTCATTGTTAAGCAAGACTAACAAGGGGAAATTATACTGTAAAATGGTAAACAAAGTGTATTGTATTTTTAAGAAGTTTTTTAAAAATTCAATCAAAAGAAATTTGTCGGCCATGCTCGACAGATTTCTGCACTTGAGGTATGCACTAGAATGATTGTTACCTAAGAGCCCATTTCACAGCACAGCCGATTGACCGGGATATTGAATACAAGTTTATTCCTGAACCCAAATGAGTATCAAATTGCTGTTTGCTACATTCTTCATTTAATAAAATTGGGATCACTTTGAAGGGTTTTTTTTCACAGCAGTGTTCTAATAACGGTCTTCACTCTCGAGTTAGACTTATCCTGCTGATGACGGGGAGATCGATGTTCGAATCTCGATTGGGGTCTATTGAAGTTCGTCTTTCCTAAATTATTTTTCACTTTCTTTAAGGGTAAATGCAGATAAACTACCTCTAAAATTCTTCCTTCTTCATCCCTACCCAATTAATCACTTACTTTATGGCATTAGAAACTCAAACTTTTATTGCCACACTGATAAAAGTACGCCACTTATCCCTATCTTGAGCTATTTCTATCCATTCCACCCCACTACACCCTACCCCTATCTCTTGAGCTAGTTCTATCCAGTCCACCCCACTACACCCTACCCCTATCTCTTTTGCTAGTTCTATCCAGTCCACCTCATTACATCCTATCTTTTACAGTTCCTTTCTAATTGTATACGCCTGTTTAGATCCAGGTAGTAAGATGCGGTGTTATAAAAGATATTTTTTAAAATTTTGTTGTATTTTAAAAGATATGACTGTTTCATTGCTCTCAATTCCACTGTTCTGTATGAAGACTTGAGAAAATCACATCACAACGCGATGTCTGTTCAAACTGTATTACTTACCTAAGTTGGGTGTTACTCGCGAGGTGATATGGGATCTCAGGAAGTATAAACCAATATCGTTGGTTGCACTAAGTTGCCACTTTCACAATAGACTAGGCTGCCAATAACCGGTAGACCAAGACTTTTAGATCGCTGTCGGGTGGATTGATGGGTTTTTTTTTTAACTTTCCATGCAGATACGGGTACATATTCAACATTCAACCTTCCTCATACTAAATACATTTATGTTATTAGTAAATATAATTTTAACTCACAGGTAGAAAGACGTGGGGGATAACAAAAATTGTTGAAGCCACTTTAGACTGTAGATTAAGCAACTTTTCAAAATTATTTGTATTGAAGGCTGCATTCATAAATTAAAGGAGGAAGAGTGGTGAAAATGATAGAGGAATTGGAGGCATTTTACTAAACTGGTCTGGTCACAGGCTGGAAACAGATGATTATGATGATTCAGGATGATGATTCAGGATGACCCATTTAATTGTAAAACCACCTTGCAAGGATTTATGCTTAGTTAAAGTAGCAAGGAGATTGAAGCAAACCAGTTTTATATTTAAAACAAAAAAAGTAGTGATTTAACAAGAACGACAAATCTATTATCTATAATAATTTATTATTAATGATTTATGATTAATAAAGTAATTTTTAGGTTCTCAGGACAGATTAACAGGAGAAGATATTTTCCCAAATGGTAGCTTTCTCTTTGCAAACTTTTTATGTTGTATAATGTGTTATATGAGGTAAATATAAACAAAAACAAATTAAACTAACAAATTATTTCAGGTGTGTTTAATTCATGTGGAATACAATTCATTATTAACAAATATGAACACATTTGAATATTTTACAGATATTGCTTTCTCATTATGTGATTGTACACTTTATTTTACAGTTTGTTTTTTATAACTTTTCAATGTTGTTTTCATTAACAAATTTGTTGATTATATTTAAGCTGATTAACAGTTTTTATTGGCAACTAAATGTCAACTAGAGTAGAAGAAAATACAATATAACCTGTACATTATCATTTTAAAATTAATTTTAAAAATTAACTTTTTATCTATCCGCTTTGGTGGCCGCATGATCTAATGCGCTACTTTCGCAATAAATTAGACTGCCGATCCTGTGGAGGTATCTTGGTCGGGTGTACTGGGGGTGGTTTTTCTAACATTGTTTTTCTACACTCACTCCATGCAAATGCGGGTACACTTAATTTAAATATAAATTCATAATCCCTAAAAATCATTAACATAATTAGTAAATAAGCGTACAGCCCAAATGAGTTTAAAAAAAAACCTTTCTATTCAATAAATACTGAACTTGGACAAATAATGAGTGAACATTTTATAGAATTCAACTTAACAATATGGCAATACTAATCTTAACTTTTATTACAGGTAAACTGGATTAAGGACATTCTTGAAAATAGAAAATAAACTATTTTTTTCTGATTTTGTTAATCTTACATACACCAAAATGAAGCATTATAGACTAAGGCTAAAATATCACTTTCCTCATGTATCGACAGTTGCCTACTATCATAGTGGGTTTTTTTCATTGTAAAAGCCATTTTCTGTTCATCCCTTTTATATGTTTCTATCCACCTTTCCTGCACCTTCTTCCAAATATAATACTATTACCTCATAAAGCCAAAAGAGGTTTTCCTTACAGAGGAGAGAATGTAGTGGTTTGTATTTTACCACTTAATTTAATAGTTTTGATGGAAATTTTAAACATAATTTAATAATATATCAAATTTTTTCATAGTTTCTTAAGAGATAAATATTTTAATACACATAACATATAACCTCAAAGTTAGTATGACCAATCATCATTGATTTAATAGGCATTTCGTAAACACAATTGCATACAGTTCATACTAAGGAAGATTTACCTAACCCAAACCTAGGCCATAGTAACCATATAAATTCAAGTTGAAGTTAAATTAGTTTACCCTATTTCTGTATACCCCAATTTTCTTACAAAAGGATATATCTGACTCTAGAAAAAAAACAAATGGATATACGTTTATGTTTTGTATTAATGTCAAGCCATTTGATCTACAGTTGTCATTTTTGATAATTATCAATAGGCCTACCTATAAAATAATACAAATAAAATAGTAAAATGTTATCAATGTTTAACACAAAAAAAACATAGAGGGGCTCCAAATGTGTATTTTTAAGAAAATTAAAGTACAGTCTTTCTTATTTAAAATTTGGCCATATATATATATTTATTTTTTAAGTTATCAATTTTCCATAGGCAAGAGTTGTCAAAATTGGTAGTAAAATTATTATAATCAAGGTAATTTTGTTTAATAAAAGTATCTTTTTTTTTTTTTGTGGAAAGATTTATATAAATGCACCTAAGTGGTGACAGTATATTTCTTAAATCGAGACCTACAAAGTGATTACCATCAGTAATAATTATGTTTAAATGTAAGGATTATTATGGCTATAGTAAAAATTTAAACATGGCTTCATTCTTACAGATTTTAAATATTTTATGAGATTGTGTCATAGAGTTATTTGTCACGGTAAGAAGCTTCCTTTCAAGGTAAACAAACTGTATTTAAAAGAAAAATTGCTATTAAAAAACATTCTAGGAAAACTAAAATTATAATTAACTAAAACAAGATAAAACAAATTTTTTGGGTGCAGTACTTTTGGAGTTGATGGTAAATTTTTTTTTATATTTTCAGTAGTACCCCTTTAGAGAACTGCAGGCTTAGTAGAATTTTTTTTCCTTGTACCGGTAATTTAAAATAATCTAGTTTAACCAACTATTGTATTGACC
This sequence comes from Timema genevievae, assembly GCA_902155825.1. Classification (NCBI taxonomy): domain Eukaryota; kingdom Metazoa; phylum Arthropoda; class Insecta; order Phasmatodea; family Timematidae; genus Timema; species Timema genevievae. Next base: position 129,566 of record CABFWO010001683.1, read on the forward strand.
TAAAGCTCTTCCCCCACATAGTATCGCAGGAATGTACTATGAATAAAAAGTTAGTACGGAAGTCTGGTTTCCACGGAGAATGAGGTACGGTGGCATTCCCTTGGTCAGAAGTTCTAGCCATGCCAGGTACAAGGGGGCAGAAACCACCCCTCTTCGGGGGATGGGCAGCGCCCTGGAAATAAAATCCGGTCGACAGGTCAGATAAGTCTTATTATACTTGTGTCTGGTCATTCTGGTTTTATTTCCATGCAAACAATTACTTCGCTATGTACATATATATGTTTGCTATACATTATATACAGGCTGTACTGTAACATGGGGAACCCACTTCAGCGGTGGACAGGAGACAAAAAAATAATCATATAAGCCATGTTTGTATCCCAGTAATGTGGAGCTGCTTAACTTTTTTAGGAAGTGCTGAGGAAGACTTGCCATTTTGACCACCTCCTATAATGTTGAGCGGCTCCACATTACTGGATTACAAACATTAATGTAACTCTGAAACAAGGTGAAATAGGACAGATGTTTAAATGATCTTTTCACATCATTTCCGTTTCTCTCGTCCACCCCTAGAGTGGGTTCCAAATGTTACGGTACACCCAGTATATTTAACACTTTTTGTTAAAGAAACTTAAAAAGTAAAAAGAGAATTCTAAAACATGCTTTGAAAAAAAAAAATTACTTGCAAAATGGAAAATTTTCCACAAAATTGTGTACCCTTAAAATTGTTGTTACACATAATATTATGATAAACACGATTTTAAATATATTTATTTTGCTATTTAATTATTATTATTTACTTATATACTTCCCCTTGAGTTATTTAGAGAATAGTTTATGTATGATTAGTCAAATGGGGACAAGTGAAGGAGAGCATATCATAGGTACAGTTTCAACAATTCCTGCTTATAAGTTAAAACTTAGATATTGTTATTTAAAAAATTGAGAAAATATGATTTCAAATAAATTTGCTTACCTTGAAATATGACACAACATTGGTTCTAAGAATAGTACCTAGAACAGTTCGGATAGAGAATATGTACAGTCCAATTTTCAAAGGAATGGTTTTATCTGACACATAGAAAATTTAGTAGATTTACTTTTACGTCTTCACACATTAGCTCATTAGTGATCTGCAGCCATCACTTTTGATAGATATTATCAATAATGTTTAAATTAAACTAATAACTCGAGTGGACAGAGAGAGTAATGAACAGGTGCTGAAGGAGTGCGGTTTGAAAGGGAATTCATTAGGTAAATGTGAAATAAGCGTCTTACGTTGGTTTGGGCATGTTAAGAGGATGAGAGTGGGTAAAATTACAAAGCACAAATATTGGAGAGTGTGGATTAAAAGAAAGGGGTAGGTCATGTAAGATGTGGCTAAATGTAGATGAACGTGTGAAAAAGAAAAATATTAAGAGTTTAAGTATAAAAGAGCATGTATGTCTTGTTGTATGAATGTAGTTGAAGCGAAGTGGGTATGCTAGGATAGGAAAGTGTGAAGAAAGTTAGTGAGGGTGGATTAAGTACGGAGCTGTTTATTGAGCTATATGTACAGTTTCTTGTCCACCCCTCAAGGGAACAGCGTGATTAGGTATGTATGGAACTAAAAGTAAAAGGTTAACAATAATGAACACATAAAAATAGGTTTGTATTTTCTAAAAGACTCTTCCTATGAAAATTAGACTGTAGACTAAGATTAAAAGATAGCAGGCCCGTGACAAGGATGCTAATGGGGTTTCTACTCACATGACCACAAATGTAGAGTCGACAGAATACTGAAGTAGTAACTCTCTTATCCTCATGTGTCTGTTTGTCTTCTCCCTCAGAGTGTGGAGTTCGGTCTTGGTTATCACCGCTTTACCATTTGCTACCATGAAAAGAAAAAACAAAACCACAAGATTAACTACTGTGTTTATTTACTATTTGGTAAAAAGAAATTGTTGTTACTGAAGTTTATTCATGATTTAATTGTCGATCATTCGTTGTTTTTTTTAATTTAAAAAATTAACTGAAATTAAAATAAATAAAGAATATAGCTGGCCATTCATTGGTGACTGGAGGGTTGAGGTTTTTAAGCTTGTCAGGTCGCACAAGGGTGGATTTCCATGTTCGATTTATCACTATGAATTTATTCTTTCCTCTTACTGCGAATGTAGGTGCATTTATTCTTAGATCTAACTTTTCCAACCCTATCCTTTCTATTAAGTTGTCCCCACTCTATTGCTAAAACATATTAATAATACATTTAATGTGTACTTTTTTAAAACAAGATTATACTAATTATTTGTTGGTAAAACTTGACCTCAGGATAACAGCCATTAACACTAAGCCCCCAACCAAACCTTTAATTAAGCATTTTAACACATTAGTACTAGTATCCTCCGATATACAAATAATAAATTATTTTACAACCAGCCTGGCATCGAACCAGCTTCCCTGGTACTTTAGAAATGTATTTACAGTCAGCAGTGCCTTGTCATATAGTGTGTTGTCAGGATAATCAGAACTTATTAAAACTGCACATTTGATATGCTCTTCCCCCAGTGTGTTCCTGTTTGACCAAAAACACACAAGTTCTGCTCTACACACCTCACATGGAAATGTGTTTCTATTTATATATGGCCGAAGAATGTCCAACCAAGTGTTGAGAACATTCACAGGTACAGTTTAAACTAACACAGCTTACCCTGGCAACACACCACATCACTCCACTGGAGGTCAGCCAATCCCCCATTCGACCTGAACCGTTTGTAATCTCGTATATATGTAAATTGGTTGATTCCTAAGACTATACAATAAAACGTTCTTAATTCGTAAGCCACCTTTGATGCTACATTGGCCAGCGGTTGAGCCTGCTCTTTGTTTCTGCACTCACCGGCATCACTGGCGTCACCTCTGAAGTTCTCGATAAGGGACGCAAACTCTTTCTTAGTTTCTTCAGTAGCCTTCTTACCAATGTCGGGTATTACAATCACATCGCTGTAGTCGATACGGAACTTTGAGAGCAGGGCTGCCAGGCTGAACATAACAATTTACCTAGATGAATATGTTATGTTGGTATAAGGATGGCATAAAGGGGGTATATTTTATAAAATAGTGATCTGAGTTGCTTATATTAAATGTATGTATTTGATAGTAGTGTATATATCAAATTTTTTTAAACGGTTTTATTTTAGAGAGACGCTCACTTTCGTTGGTCCTTGTCGAGTTCGTTCTTGTTGTGAGCCAGTGAGAAGATCCGTAACTTGCAGCCGGAGAACTGAGACCTTGTGCTCAGGATGTAAGGGATCAGCAAGGTAAGTCCTGCCAACATTGAACGAGAAAATATATGTTCACAAGTCTCAACTCTAGAGATAAAAAAAAGGATAATTGTATTATGCCCCCTCTATAAATGAAACAAAATCTGGATATAATGGAGAAATGAGGAGATTTAAGAGGCTGGGGATGATTGGTGGCTCAATCTCTCTCACAAGATGATCACTGCAAATATTTTGTTGTTGTTTTAATGTTCTTTAGGTTAATTTTAACTATTTGTCATGTTTCCTTAGCTTAGACCACTGATAGTCAGTACTATCACTGGACAATATAGCCTTACCTCCATCATCGTACAGCCACCAGACGTCGATGCATCCCTTGTCCTGTTTCCTCCTGAAGCGCGTGATCTGGTCCCACATCACCTCAGAGAGGGGCTCGCCGGAAGGACCCAGGTACATGTCTGGGATATTCTTGTTCTTCTTCTTAGACTTGCTGGGCTTCACCCCGCACACAACACTCTCGGGTAGAGGTTCAGGAGTAATAACTTCCGGGTCCATCTCCAAAAGAGGGGAGCAACAGGGTGAGTCCGGGACCTCACTCACCACCTCCACTGGAACAACAAAGTTCGTTAGACTCACCTGACCGCGTGGGAAGGCCTTTACTCCGTTTATTATAAATGGGTAAAAGTGGAGAACTTAATTACATTAATGAAACCACAATCACACATACTTTATCATATCTACGGTGGTTAAGAACAGCAACCAAAAAATATTTTTTCAGTAAACTTCTGTACTAATATTACTGTCAAAAATTTCAACAATCATCAATAAACTACATTTAATCTTAGAGCTAAAATCAAAATCATGGTATGGTCTAGGTAAGATCATATAGCATTTAAATATCAAGATTAAAGTAGATCCATTGAAACTTTTTCGCTGAAGACCCAAGTACAGACATGGAGGTAGATAAAACCTTAAGATCCACTTTTTTGGGCTTAAGGGCAAATGAAATGTCAAGATCCATCATAATCTCAAGGTCGACAACTGTCATGATTACATTAATTTACCTATATTTAAAAGCATGTCTTCACTGACAGCGGAACTTTTTTTTTTTTTTTTTTGNTTTTTGTAAAGGAGGGAGGAGGCCCATAAAAACATTTTGGGGGGGAAAATTGTTTTTTACACCCAAACCCTTTTTTACCCACCTGATAAATGTTTGAAAATTGGATGTCCCTAGAAGCAATTTGGAATGGTCTTCTTCTTTAATTTTTCTTAAAATTAAATGCATCTAGAAGCTATTTGAAGTGATCTTATCTGGCAAATTTTTGAAAATTGAATGCATCTAGAGATCATTTGTAGTTAGGATCATTTTTCAGCTTCATATTCAATATTAGATATTGTATCTGAGAGGGGGAGGGGAGACGAGAATTTATTCCAAAGGGGACCAATGCTCCTCTGTTCTCTCTCGCTGACTTGATCTGTTCTGTACTGATGGATTCACCAACTGTCAAGATATTTTCGAGGGCTCTATTCAAAACAAAAGTTAAGAATGATCTTTCAGGTTGGTTTAATACATTTGGATTCCTCTCTGCGTGTCCGTCTACTAAGCTTAAACTCTCAGGTTCAATTCCTGGCACGTCCTAGACATTTATCACTGGTATATCAATTGGGGCTTCCCTTTTCACAGCTATGAATTGATGGCAAGGAGACTAGGTGCTGTGTTTGGCTTATAGTTAAGATAGTATGCAACAAGTGCTTTTATCAATTTATACATTGCACATTAAATTACACCAATTAAATACATTAAAGAATCATCCTCTCAATCCTACTTCATAAATTGGATTAACATGATGGAAAAGTCTTTTAAACACTACAAACCTATTTTTTGTGATTATCATTGATACTACTTAACTACAGTTGACATTATTTTATGGATTTTAATATTCTATCAAAAGTGATAACATTATCTCACATGACTTGACTTATGAATGTATGAAAATAATTTTAGTAACTTTATTAAAATATTTTTCTACTGTGTTCCTACTGAATGTTTTCCATCATTTGCCTAGAAGAGGCTGATTTATTTTATTTTTTTCTCGCAACTCCTCGGATAGAGAAAATATTGTGATTGTCAACAACAACAAAAAATTCTAGATTTTGATTGATATCAACGTTTCATAAACCACCAAACCCGAAAGAGTTGTTTTTGGGATGTTGTTCAGCTGTATGTCTGTCTCTTATGTTTTTATCTCAGCCTAGAGCCAAAACCATTTTACTGATTAGGCTAAAATTTGGTATTCAGGGCTTTCTTAAAGTTCTCACTGAGTTTTTGGAACTATACAAGTCACGCTTAAATTTAATGTAGCTAACTTAAAAGCCAAAAGATAAAAAATTGATTTTCTCAAAATTGCTCCAACGATTTGTATTAAAATTCGTATTTAAGCATTGTTTAACATAAAAATTAAAGACTCATGTTTTCTGATAAAAATGACCTAGAGTGTACTTTACAAAAGTGTATATCTACACTTTTGATCAAATCTCAACGCGTTGAGACACAAAATAATGTATCATTGCAAAGTTTTAGTAATTAAAAAAATAAAAACCTTTTATTTGAAAAAAAAAAATATATATATATGTTTATAAAAACAATAGTGTCTGAGCTATTGGCAAATATATTTTTAATTGGAGGTTTGGTAAATGGGGAGTTGATTGTTATGCTCTTTGACGGACATAATTTTTTTTTTTCCCCTTAGTATGTTTCTGTAACAGTATATATTATTTCATTTATTAATGGTCTTTGGTAGAATGTGATGGCTCTTTTTTTCCCATTATGTTTACTCAACAATGTATTTTATTTCATTTTACATGTCTTATGAGTTTTAAGTTAAGATCTCAATTGTTAGGTTAAAGGAGAGAGAAAGTATGTGCAGGGGGCGCACCAAAACATTTATTTTTTAATGTATCGAATAGAACCAATACAATTGGCCATCAAGCCATGCTGTGGCTACCTTGTGCCAGCTGCCCTGTCGACTGGTTCCTTCTGATCTTTTCTTCCTCGGCTTTCTTGTCTATGCTGGAGATGGGTACAAACTCCTCGTCCTGTATTAGCTTGGAGTAGTCGAGTCCTTCTTGAAGTCTAAGAATCCCCACCGCCAGGTAGCGATCCAGAGCATAGCTAAAAACACGAGCAAGAAACGTACACTTCAAGAAACAAGCTTTCTTTGCATGCTTCCACTAGAGACTAGCTTATAAGCTAGGGCCGTAGTGTAAATACATCAAGTTAACGCTACCTCTCCGGGTGAACCGAGTGTAGTTAGGTACAAAACCGTGTTACTAAACAATAACTAAGATATACTGCAAAGCAAGTCTCATTAAGGAAGTCCTTCTACTGCAGCATTAAGTTGCGTCATAGACATATAGAAATCTCACATTTTAAGAAGCTGTTGGTTTTTCAAAATTTGGTTCACGTCAAAATTGAGTTTAAGTGTATCAACATTTCCTTTCTTACAGGATTAAAACCCTTATACATGTCAAGATTTATAATGTTTGGTAAAACTTTGGAAGATGAGATTAGTTTGTTTATTTTACAACGGCGTTTTATCATCAAATAATACAGTTCTGTGATCTAAGTTAATGGTTGGAAACAGATATAGCATTCCTAAAATAAAGAAAATAGTAATTTTATATGGTATACATAAAACATTTTAAGATAAGATAATTGTTTTATTGGTTTTGAAGCTTCCAATTCCATAAGAAATTAATAAGTATGAGAAGATGTCCCTTCGAGCTCTTATAACTATTTCACCCAAAATGTTTTACTATTTTCTAAGGAACTAAAATTTAAAATGTGCACGTCATGAAGGATGTGTCATTTATTTACACTATTTTGTTAGCGTACATTTGAATTATATACTTCTTACTCATGGTGAAAAATATGTGTTTTCTTTTCTGTAAAAAGTTATCTAGAATTTCACAAAATGGGCAAAAGTGGAGAAAGGCTCCATTTTATGGACTTATGGTTAAACGTAGTTTCCTACTTGGTGGATTAGAAGCTATTTCACAAAGCTGGCTGAATCTTAACCTGGCACACCTAAGCACACTTAAAGTACTATCACACTACGATGCCATGAAATTAAAAGAGGGGGAAGAAAAATGAGTATTTCACTCTGCAAGATGTCTTGTTTATGTGCTAATAACACTTTCCCTCTTCCACTGACGAGTATAAACAGTGAACACTCATTTCATTATTCATCCATGGACAGAATTGATGCACATTTCCAAATTAGCTTTTACTTGTCTCCTATTCTAGAAAGACACATGCATCCAAGGAATTTTCTAATATACATGTTGGCAGCAAGATTTATAAAGTCCATCCTTGTGAATAAACCAAACATTCTAAGTTATAGACAATTTAAACATCTGTGTTTACTAAAAGACAACTTCAAAATAAAAGTAAATTTTTATTTTTTGACAATTTAAGACTATTTTTAGAATAACATTTTAAAAAACTTTCCAAAAAGTATAAAATATAAGTAAGAAGCATAATTTCTTAGTAGTTAAGACTCGAATAAGAAACATTAATTTAAATGTTTCTTATTCGAATCTTAACTAATATTATTTTTAGAAATATTTAAGAATTTATGTTTTCTGTTTTAATGTTATAGACTATCCTTAAAACGCTCCGAATAAAATGTGAATACATCAATGCTGGGAACACAATCAACTTAATGTTCATTTTACTAACACTTAACCAATACAATTAAAATGAGGTTTAACCTACATAAAAACACACAAATAATGAAATAGACAAACTTGAGTTAAAATACACATGGATTAGATAATATGAAAACTAGAGATCAATTTTACACAAACATGGTGACCATAAATCAATTAAATGCAAACATAAATAGTTCTCTCTCTTTCTCTCTCTCTCTCTCTCTCTCTCTCACACACACACACACACAAGAGGTGTCATAACGTCTCACACTCTTCAATCTCGCAAATGAGCCTTCACAAGCAGATTATTTGCGATTTTTTGCTATTTAGTACTTCATTTGTTTATGGTATGCAAACAAATTCTTTGGTGCAGTTTTTTCTGAGTCTCCTGAACTATAAATGATTCTTATTTCATCTTCATGTTTGATTTTTTTTTTCACAAAAAATTACACACTTTGAAATCATCTCAAAAGTTTCGCCATGATTCATTTGAACAATATGGGATATTTTGCGTTCTACCTTCAATGCAAAGGTTCCAAACCAAACTATGGACCAGACAAGAACCCACTGAATAATGTTGAAGTACTGCCGAAGATCCTCCTTATCGCAGGTCTGCCAGTCCGACTTGTAACCCATCAGCAGCATGTTTGGTCGAAACTTCCCTAGCCCGCACATCTGCATGAAGGCTCGAGCCGAGGGTTCGAAATCTCCTTCGGTCAGGGTGAAGAAAGCTTTTACCCTGTGCTTGGTGAACCAGTGATACGCTTTCCTGGTGAGGGCATCGTGTGCACGCTGTGAGTGGTTGCCCTGAAACAGAAATTCCAGCCATAAATATAGCAACATTTTGTAGAAAGAAACCTTTAAAAAAATTAACAATAAATTTGGTTTTTTTGCCATTAACATAACATTGTTCTATATTATTAACTTGTTATTTTATAGGTATTGCCAATATCTATAAAAAATGACAGCTGCAGATCATATGACTTGACTTATGAATACATGAAATTAGATCTAGTATCTTTCTAGATGTCAGACAAATCCCTTTCTATAAAAAGTAGACTGTAGTAGGATGAGATCTTCCATGTGATCATTAATTGTATTTAATAACAATAAATATAAATCATTCATTCATTTCGAGATCACTAATAACACAAATATATCTCAAAACAACATGAAAAAAATTATTTTAATTTTCCCTTTCAATGCTCTGACAGTCCTTTAATGATTGTTGAAAGCAACAAGATGGACAAGGGCTGAAACATAAATATGTCATTCACAAAAGACAAGACAACACAAATATAAGGGAAAAATTTATAATATACTGGAACTTAAAATAATTAAATAAGGCTGTTCTCAAAATGATGTCACTCAAAAGGATCAACATGAGATGAAGTAAACAGCCCAAATGTTAGTGGACAAAATGTAGCCCAAGATTATTTAACCTTGTACTTTGTAGACTAGTCGTGGACCTTCCTACCTTTTGACTCCGTGCGCAAAAGATAAATGAGAACAAGCTCTTACAATCCACGTTATTTCAAAGTAAACATTCTGATAGTGATCCTTCTTACTCTATAGTATTAGGATAGGTCCATTGCCGCACATACAAAAGTACACCAAATATCTCTTTGAGCTAGTTCATTATACTTTATCTCTTTCAGGTCCATTCTAATGTTATCCTCCTATCTACTTCTAGGTCTTCCTATTGGCTTTACCAATCACTACCCTGAACATGGTTCAAGAATCTCCCATTCGCGCTGCATGTCCTGCACACTGGGGTCTCTGAGACTTAATTACTCTTAACAATCTATTGATGATGAGTAGAAAGTATGTAACTCTTCATAATGTAAACTCCTCATCTCCCCAGTATCTTGTACCATTTTGGACCAAATTTCTTCCCAAGCACCTTGTTTTCAAACACCCTAAATTTCAATATTGTCATGTAAGTTACAACCCTAAAGAACAACCGGTAGAACTATTGTTTGATAGTGATATTGATATTGACGCAAAAATCAAAAATAACTTTTTTTAATTGTTATACATTTGAAATCGTGACACGATGCAAATGAACAGTCAACCTTCAAGTTACTAAACATTTATATTATAAGATTATATATATATATATTGAAATACCTTGACAATGTCGGCACACAGTAATAAAGACAACCCTTTAGTGATAAGGTTGGCAAAGTCGACCAAGGGAGGCCTGTCTCCGGGCAATCCGGTAAGCGCCAGAATCTGAGGTCTATAGTTCTTGACATGGAGCTCTACTCTGTTTAGTTCGATCAGAGACTTCAAAGCTGAGTTGTAGGAGTGGGCCTGGGTAGAAGACCCCCAATTCACATCTGAAATTACAGATGAACATATTCAGTTTCATGTGATAGCTGTACAAAGAATAGTGGCTAACTTAGATAGGTAATGCAACTCAAACCAAACATTGCATCGTGTTTTAGTTTTACCATATTTTAAAATCACAGTATCACACTGTACTACCGATCACAGGAAGATCAGAGTTTGAATCCCAGTCGGGTGTACTGAGACTGGTTTTTTGTAAATATGGAATGTGTAAATTCCACTCTCCTTCCATGAAAATGAGGGTATATTTCTTCTGAAGTTAACCTTCCTCATCCCAAACAAATTAGTGTAGTTAATATATATGTGTGATAATTTGGGCGAATAGTAAGACCTGATGTTAAAAAAAATTACAACATAATTTTAAAATAGTAATATTCAAAGAAAAAACTATAAATATGAACTTTATTTTACAGTTTTCAAGGGAATAAATTCAGAAAATTACAATTCCGTTTCAAGTATAATCTTGTATTTTATTCCTTGGTTAATCAGTCGTCAGTTGGGTTCTTAAGCACCTATTTAATTTGAATAGCACCCTGTGATAATGCGGACAAAAACGTGTTTAGTATTGTATAGTTCACTTGTGAGGAAGAGGTTAGGGTTTGAATATCATTGGAGTTCATTGAGTGGTTTTTTTCCTAAATGGCTAGCTACTTTATCTCCAATCAAATGCACATAGGCCTACATTTCATCTAAATTATACCTTTTTCATCTCTACTACCCTATTGGTATGAATATGCAAATATACCAGATGATACAAAGACGTGGAACATGGTTTTACCAAAAAAAATTATAGCTCTTTCTGCGATCAGCCCAGCTGTAAGGAGTGAGCTCATATAAAACTATTGTTGAGTTATGACATTGATGGTGTCTGACTGGCAACAATTAAAGTCCTTTCTCGTTAATTAGTGAAAACTGTATATTATTATCCAATCGACCCACCTCGGTGGTGTAGTTGGTTAACGCGCTAGTCGTGTTGAGCTCGACCGCCAAGGACGGGGAGATCGAGGTTCGAATCTCGGTCGGGTGAACTGGGGGTGGTTTTTCCTAAGTGGTTTTCCACTCTCCCTCCACGAAAATGCGGGTTCACTTCCTCTAAATTCAACCCTCCCACTTCCTAATCCATTAGCGTAATTAGTACTTCAGCATATAACCCGAACAGGTAGTAAGACGCGGTGCTAAATATAAAAATATATAATTATCCAATCAATATGATTAATATATAAGAGCACCGACTAAACCGTATATTATTGAAGATTAAATTATGGGAATAAAATGCTGTTTTATCAGGAAATTTGACAGAAACATTAGAATATTATTGATAAATCTTGTAACCCCCTGCCCGAGCTATTCACATTTAATTACACCTATGGGGTAGGGATGTGGAAGGTATAATTCAGAATAAATTCACCAATATTTGTGTGAAGCGGCAGAGGAAGAATAGGGGGAAAGATAAGGAGGAGAGAAAGAAATGGGATTGAGAAAGGCGATAGAAGGGGGAAATATATATGTATGTATCCAATCTCGCCGTAACCGGAAAAACCAGACAAGATGAGACTGATGCCTTAGCCCGCATGCCCACCAATTTGATGATACAAAACTAATTTCTTCTCTTTGGGATTCAAACCCGGCTCATTGGTAGGTAGAGGCGACAGCGTACCTGGTTTCCTGTAGGAGACATACAGGTAAAGGGTGATGACGACGAAGAAGGTGACTAGAGCCATCCACCACGACATGAGGAACATGACGGCGATACACAGCAGGGTTCCGACTAGGCTCACCCACGCGTTGTAGTACTTAGGGAGAGAGATACAGAGTTGGATCATTTGATCACAATACTACACTAAGAGAAAACATTCCCTCCATTTAAAAGTAGAGATAGGGTCGAATCCACTATTTTACAAATCCTAGTCTTTAATACATATCTTAATTTTACCCTCGAATCCCGAATCGTGTAGAGAAAAAATATTATGATCATTTGAGGAAATGGAATATAACTGAATATAAAGTAGAAATAGTAACTAAATGTTAACATTCTTTGCTAAAATGAATCAACTCTAACATTTATACATTCAGTTAGGTGTTAAATCAATGGTTTGGGGTCTGGTTGTTAAGTTTTTTATGTAGCTCAACCACCAATAATAAGTATTAGAGCTATAAAACAAATTCCAATTTAATATTTTGAAAGAAAAATTAAAACTGTTTTGATTTTTTTTTACTCTCGAATATCCTTAAGGATTTAAGGGCTTGAGGTTTCGAAGCTCTCACCCATCTAATTAAAAAAATTCCTGAAGCTGTTACAATTATACCAGAAATTGTTGTGTTAAACAACATTTCTAAACAACAATTCCTCAACACACTTACAAATAAAAACAATCAATATTATGTGATTTTTTTAAAAAGTTTTATAAGGTTAATGTAATTCTCTAATCAACTTGTCATTAGCATTGTCACATAATTGTAAACGAAAAATCACCTGAGCATTGTAAATGTTTAGAATAACTCTCAATTTTAATATAACTCCTATCATTTTAAATGCAAGTTGTCTTGTAACATATATTTTATATTTTTGAATTGTTCTCATTCAAAAATACACTACCAACATTTTTGTATCAACCTAATGGGGATATAATAACATTTTAAATATTTATCAAAAGTTGAAATTTTATATAATACATCTTTATTATATTAGCTGTTTGTAAAGGTATACATCATATGTAAATTAACAAATTAGTATTAAACATATCTCTTCTAAATAATTCACATGTATAGTGAAAACATTGAAAAAAAAAAATTAATGTTACAAATTATACTATGAAATATTTAATCATCTGTTTCGGTAGTCGAATGGTCTAAAGTGTCACTCTCGCAATAGACCAGACTTCCAATGACGGGAATACCGGTGTTTGAATCCCAGCCAAGTGTACTGAAGGTGGTTTTCCCTAAGTGGTTCTAAACTCTCACCCCACACAAATGAGGGTACACTTCCTCTTAATTTAACCCTCCTAATCCTTAACATGTAAGTGTAATTATTACATATGCATATAACTCCAACGAGTAGATAGATGTGGTGACAGAAAAAAACTCTTTTATCATACATTTTATAAAATAAATATGTTAGAGTTTAGTACAGCTTGTAAGTGTCACTAGATATTGTTTCTGTTGGATGTTCACCTTGAAGGCCGGTCTCCAACCAGGACTCTTGGAGACCGAGGCATGGAACACGGAGAAGTTGATGAGAGCATAAGCAGCCAGGAAGAAGTTGGACAGCATCGGTGCGATAGAGTTCAGCTGGGCTGGAAACAGAACAAATCGAGGACAATGGTCTTTTATGGAAGAGAATTAATTTTTATATTTTATTGGGACACGAGGGAGGTAAATATTCAAGTAAATGCACAATCATTAGCCTTACAAGGGGGTGGGAAACCACAATATAAAATCTCCAGTTCCTAAGGCTTGTAATTGAACCCCTGACTTCTCGTCAACCATTGGGTTACTAGGATCTTTCTCTGTATCAGTTATCACGCAGTTTAAGACAGCACACTTACAATAGACTGGCTCGCTGGTGACGAGGAGTTCAGGGTTCAAATGACAAACATCTGTGCCAGGGAAGCTATTGTTTCCTATCTGGTTTTCCACTCTCTCTTCACACGGTTCCTGGTATATTTCCTCAAAATTTTACCTTAATCTCATCCTTACCCAATTATTGTACAGATCCAGAAATATGTATTAAGATGTGATGTTCGAATTACATTATTTTCAATTTTCATTTATGTTCGTTCAACAGATACAATTATTATGGTGCTCATGCTAAATTGAGTATGTTAGTTGTGTTATTTTTTACTGTTAGTTTATGAATTAAGAACATTTGAAAATTTATTTTTATTAAATTTGCTAACAATTATTGATTAATCTCCTTACCGATGAGTATGCAGCCCAATGAGATGAGAAAAACTAACATGTACCCCCTTACGGGATCATTGTTAGCTCCGTGACCCTTGGAGAAGAAACCAATGAAAGGGTACAGCTTATCTTTCGCAAGTGCCTAAAATTAGAAATTTAAATAAATTTAATTCTTGTTTAATACAAAACAAATCTCACTTGATTATAAGTATACAAACATTAAAATTAAAATAACTATGTCACTTAATAAACTTTTTGATGCATTTGTTTCCCCATCTTGAGTAAATCCATTTTATCATAAAACATTTCATCTTAAATGTAACATACACATGGGATATGTTTTCATACTTAATTCATTAAAGAAACTTGTATTGAAATAATTATGGCAACTATCACGAAATGAGTGCAATAACTGCAACAAATCTACGATCAGTACTCACGCTATAATTTTATTTATTTATTCCCCCCTGCGGTGCGAGGTTTAGAATAGTCCCGCAGTAACCCCTGCTTGTCGTAAGAGGCGACTAAAAGGGGAGGCTAGACCTATCCTAAATCCTTCCTTTCACCTCCTTTTTTTCTTCCTTCCTCTTCTCTATCCTTCCTTCGCTTTTTATTCTTCTTTTCCCTTTTCTTAATTTCCTTACTCCTTTCTTCCCTTCCCCCTGCCGTTCAGTCCTGCACGGAAGCTTCTGGCTTCTCCGTTGACGACCTTGGCAGCTAACCCGGCTCTCCTTGGACATTTATTGGATACCACTGCACTCGAGCTACGTCATGAGAGTGCGCCGGTTGTAATATATTAGTAGAATAGCCTTATGGATGACAATAACCGGGTACCCTACTTTGAGAAAAGACCGGTTGCGTTCACGAGGGCCCGGACGTAAAATTGGCACTTTCCTGCACCCACTTGCTGTGACGACCTTTCTCCTGGCGCTACCCCATGCGAAGGTTGTCATGTCTGGCGTCGTGTGGGGCTCCTCGTCAGGAGGGTTAACAGGGCCTCATGTGGTAGTACCAACTTGGATCACCCTGGGTCTACGATCCGAGTACTGTGCAGGTTGTCCCCAACATAATGCATGGCCGACTCCTTTGTCGCAGCTGACAACTTACTGTCCGCTGGCACCGTACTGC
Source organism: Timema genevievae (assembly GCA_902155825.1). Taxonomy (NCBI): domain Eukaryota; kingdom Metazoa; phylum Arthropoda; class Insecta; order Phasmatodea; family Timematidae; genus Timema; species Timema genevievae. The sequence continues at coordinate 144,919 of CABFWO010001683.1, forward strand.
CAAACCCTGCTGGCAACTCACTGCCCGGCTCCTTACAGGGCCATATTAATGGTAAGAGGTGGAAACAGGTAAGGCCGTCCAGTCCTATTTTGGAAAAAAAATCCAGGAAGTGGTGAGGCCCCAGCCCCGCTTCCTGGTGATGTCTTGAGTTGATGACAATGAGAACCTTAAACGCGTCAGCCCATTTATCCTCGAAAGAGCGATAAATGGTGCAGAAAAATCGGACGGAAATTGCGTGATGGCACTATTTTGATTCAGACTGCGACTGACGTCCAGTCTTCCAACATTATGGCTATTACTGAAATACCGTCGAGTAATACGGCTTATATACCGGTGAAGGTGGAACTTCACAGGTTCCTCAATGTTTGCAAGGGAGTGGTCACTTGCTTTGACTTCGACTGCGTGTTTCCAAGAGGACTCTAGAGGCCCTCTTTATACAACTTCCCACCCCCTATATCATCTTGGGGGATTTTAACGCGCATAGCCTGGTGTGGGGATCTAATTTTACAGACGACCGTGGGAGGATGATAGAGGATATTCTTGTTTCGGGAAACCTGGTTTTAATGAACACTGGGACCCAGACACACTTTTCCACCTTTAATGGTGTATCCTCTGCCATCGACCTAACTTTATGTAGCCCCGGGATCGCTGCTCACTTCCTTTGGGAGGTTGATTCGGACCTATGTGGCAGCGATCATTTCCCCATTCTGGTTTCACCACTTCAAGATCCTCCCAGTACAACCCGGCTATCTCAGTGGGTTATCAAACGTGCTGACTGGAATAAATTCCGTGAGCTTGCCGTATTTGAAGAATCCCATTCTCCTGACGTCGATGGTAAGGCTGGGCATTTTATTTCGACGGTCATCGTGGTGGCGAGGGCTTCCATCCCTAAATCCTCGCCAAATCCGTGCCACCGTCCTGTTCCCTAGTGGAACGAGGAATATCGGTTGGCTATTTCTGACCGTCGAAGGGCCCTACGTCTCTTTCATCGACATCTTACTTTGGATAATCTGGAGTCTTTCCGGATTCTACGTGCTCGAGCTCGCCGTGTTATTCGAGAAAGCAGAAGAGAGTCTTGGAGACAGTTTATTTCTACCCTTACAATTTCCACTCCCACAATTAAGGTTTGGGACAGTGTTCGTAAATTACGTAGTAGCAAAGATTCCATTAATAATATAACCGCCCTCATTTCTAACGGTTCGCTTGTCTCCTCCCCCGTGGAGGTCGTCTATGCATTGGGCTCGATGTTCGCCGCTATTTCTAGCACTGCGAGCTACATTAACGAGTTCGCAGTGCATAAGCGGAATATCGAGGGCCATACTATTAATTTTGGTCAAAGTCGGGGGGAGGATTATAACTCCCCCTTTACCACTTTACCAAAGATGAATTGACCTATGCCCTGTCCCAGGCGGGAAGCACAGCTCCCGGTCCTGACAACATTCACTATGAGATGTTGCACCAGCTGCCTTCTGCCGGACAGGCATTTCTCTTGGACCTCTACAATAGTGTTTGGGAATCTCATCAGTTCCCATCACTATGGAGGCAAGCAATCGTTATACCAATTCATAAAATTGGCAAGGATAAACTAGAGCCAACTAGTTATAGACCGATAGCCTTAACCAGTTGTGTATGCAAAATATTGGAAAAAATTATAAATAAACGATTTATATGGCATATAGCATCCCGCAATCTACTATCTAATATTCAATGTGGTTTTCGCCGTAACCGATCCACGGTGGATCACCTTGTCCGTCTCAAGACGGCTGTTCGTGACGCCTTTCTTGCAGTTCGTCAAGTCTCCACAGGGCTGAACGGTAGATCCAACAATCAACAATCTTTGGTTGTGGGCATTGCATAATGGCTTTCGCTTCTCAGAAGTCAAGACGACGGTCGTCCACTTCCATAGATTACGCGTAATACAACCAGCCCCCAGTATTTTAATGATCCACGTTGTTTTACCAGTCTCAGAGACCGTAAGGTTTCTGGGACTTTTATTTGATTTTAAATCAACTTGGATCCCCCACATCAAAGATCTGAAAGCGAGGTGTATAAAAGCACTAAACCTGCTCAAAGTGGTTAGCGGTCGGTCCTGGATTGCTGATAGGGAAACCTTGATGCGCCTTTATAGGGCCTTGGTAAGATCTAAATTAGATTCCGGCAGTTTTGTTTATGGATCAGCGAGACTTTCAGCGTTAAAGATGCTGGATATTGTCCACCATGCTGGCATACGACTGGCTACTGGTGCTTTTCGTACCAGTCCAGTTGTCAGCATCTGTGCTGACGCCGGTGAACCCCCTCTTTCTTACCGGTGGTCCTATCTTCTGGTATTTTACGTGTCTAAACTACATTACATGCCAGAGCATGTTGCCTACCGTCCTGTGTTTCATCCCCCTAACCGTGTCTTGTATGAACCCAAATGTGGTAGTACAAGGCTGGTTGGAATCCGGATGCTATCTGTTTTCGACACGTGTAGGATAGTCCTGCCAAAGGCTATTCCCACAACCCTAAGTTGAGTCTCTCTATGGAATATACGCCTACCTCAATGCCACTTTGATCTTGTCTCAAGTTCCCTAAAGCGACCACCCCATACATTGTATATGAGAGAACCTTTAATTAGCTCCTCGCAACCCGCTTTCAAGGTTTTAAACGCATCTACACGGATGACTCGAAATGCGGGTCCTCCGTGGGATCCACCTTTGTTGTGGAAGGATCCAATTTTAAATTTGGTTTACCTGGTGAATCCAGTGTTTTTACAGCGAAACTATACGCCATATTTAAATCTTTATGTTTTGTTTATCGTGTCACCGTTCTGTTCTCATCTGAACGGATTCCATGAGTGCTCTGTTGGCGTTGTCCACGCTCTACTCTTGGAATCCCCTCGTGCAGATGATACATGAGCATATTTTAAAAATTGATTCATTAAGAACCCGGCTCGCCTTTTGCTGGATTCCTGGTCACGCCGGTCCTTCAGGAAATGAACTTGCTGACCAGGCGGCCAAGGAGGCAGCACGCCTGCCTTTGGAGGCGAGTCTGGGTGTCATGTTTTTAAATCTAAAGGGTTATGTTTGGCGTGGGGTCTTACGCACCTGGCACGAGCAGTGGGTTTTGACCCCTGTTCAGCACAAGTTGCGGTCCATCAGGGACGGTGTGTCGTTGTGGCCCTCTTCTATACGAAAGTCTAGAAGAGAGGAGGTCATCGTGACGAGACTCCGCGTCGGGCATACATTTCTAACCCACGGATTATTCTAACCCACGGATTTTTATTAAGAGGGGATCCACCTCCAGTGTGTGAATTTTGCGATGCTCCCCTTAGTGTGTACCACATTTTGTTGGAGTGTCGCATGTATGCTCCTATTCGCCTGGCTCTTGATTTTAAAGATAACCTTCGGTTTTTATTACGCGACAGTGCAGAATGAGTTATTTGTTTACTCCATTTTATACGCCAGGTGAATAACACAGGTGTATCACTCAATTTGTAATAAGAGCCCATTTAAGCACTCCTATGGATATATGGGTATTTTATCATATTGTTAACTAATATTTTATATTTATATCATTTTTTGTTTTGTATATTGTGTATTCACCTGTATATTCTGCAGGTGAATTATTATGTGTCTCCCAGATGGGGATTTTACTATGTTTCTAATATTGTTCAAAGCCCTAATGACCTCAATGTGTCGATGGGCCTTTAAACCCTAATAATAATAATAATAATAATAATAATAATAATAATAATAATAATAAAGTAATAGTTTTTTTATTTATTTGTGAATATTGAATGGATTCAATAAAACTAGCATTCCTTTAAGAAAATAGTTAAATAGTTTGTGTATATAAAACTTACAGGTTTGACATTATATTTTTAAACAGTCTAGCATGTATTTTTAAGATTATGATTCTTACTATAAAATGTATCTAATTATAGAAAAACTTCTACAAACTAATTTTGAAATTAAAGATTTTACAAGAAAATTGGACTATGTTTCGGTTCTGCTTGCGTTTATGATTCAATATAGCTGAATGTTAGGACCTGCACTAGTATCAAATTATGCACAGGTTTCCATGATGGTTTCTTGTTTTGTTTTGTTAATAGTCGCCATGATAGATGGTTTTAGACACAGTGATATCTGAATGATAACTTCTTCAGTGACCGCATAATCTAAGGCGTCACTCTCGCAATAGACTAGACTGCCAATGTTGGATATATGGTGATTCGAGTCCTGGCCAGGTGTACTGAGAGAGTTTATTTACTAAATGGTTTTTCCATTCTCTCCATGCAAATTTGAGTACAATTCCTCTAAGTTAAACCTTTCCTCATCCTTAACACTTTAGCGTAATTAGTATATATCCATACAACCTGAATTGATAGTAAGATGCTGTGCTAAAAACATACAAAAAAATAGCTATTATTTAATTCCGTATTGAATTAAGTATGGAAACATCTTTCTAAATAAGAGCTTGTGTTTGTTTGATAATATTAGTGTGATGAAGTAAACCTGCACTATTTGTCGACATGAGTGTAGGAAATATCAACCTTACGACAGACACAACAGATAGGACAGTTAACCAATGTATGACCCGATAATTCACCTGAAGCACTCTGGGAGCTCCAACCAAACTTGCGATGGCTGAGGACAAGGTGGCGGCGAAACAGCCCCCATAGATGAGGGGGCCCCATGAGGAGACCAACTCCATAGCCTGCAAGACCATAATACACGACATTACGAAGGGACAGAAGGGAATTCGAGTTATGGTAAATATTTTAATACTCTCTTTGGATCGATAAATAATACATTGCTCGGCAGTTTTAAGACAAATTAACTAAACATTTGTCTGGTAGCTGTGATTAATAGATAGATGTATTAATCTTTTAGTCAGAATTGAAAATAATTGTAGCTGTTACAAACATTGTGGCAGTTGACTACAAATTTCAAAAGAAAAACAAACGTGGCATACAGGCTGTCCCAAAATTTATTGTGCAGTAAAGTACTCTAAGTAAAAATTAAAAATTAAATACAAACTAGCTGATATACTACTTTTTATTTAGTTTTATTTCACTGTATTGAATTAACCATGTACCAATATTGGGAATCGAACCTGGGACCACTAGCTCAGTAGGCAGACACGCTACTGACTGAACTAAGGTGGCACGAAAAGTTTAAGTTCACTACATAATCCGTTTATGGTCAACCCCTTCTGATCTCTGAGCTGTACCCCAGTTACCACCCTTTAAAAGTCTCGCTTGGGGTTCTGCATATGTGCCTCATGCCTTTTTTTTTAGCATCGCATCTTACTACCCATTTGGTTTATACTCTGTTGTACTATTTACATTAATGGTTTTAGGGAATAGGAAGGTTATATTTATAAGGAGTGTATCCGCATTTGAATGAAGGGAGAGTGGAAAACCATTTTGTGAAAAACCACCCTCAGTTCATCCGACCGAGATTTAAAACTCGATCTCCCCATCACCGGTAGTATAGTCGACTGCGAGAGTAGCACATTAGACCATGTGGCTACCGAAGCAGGTGTCATACCTTCTTAAGTTTCAATTTTGTGTCGCCTCCCTGAAATGTAACTTTGGTCCATGGCTCTCTTAAGGATTGCGGAATTTTACTTGTAAATGAGACGATAGCATTAAACATAGTTGTTTATTGATAAACATTTCCCTCTTTCTCACACTCCTCATGTAGATAAAGTATTGTGATTATCAAAAAAAAAATCGAACTCGAGATTCTGATGGATATCACCATTTTATGACCCCCTGAGCCTGAAAAAGTATTTTTTTTGGAATATCGTCGTTTTCTCTTTTACTTGGACTAGAATCAAAACCATTTCACCTATCACGGTAAAACTGGGGCTTTCATAAGGTTCATTAGAGGGGTTTTTTTTTTTTTTTTTTTTNATCTTGATTAAATTTTGTCTATAGGTATTGTTAAACATTACAGACAAAATTGTAACTTTTTGAGATATGACCCGCCTCGGTGGCGTAGTTGGCTAACGCGCTAGTCGTGTTGAGCTCGACCGCCGAGGACGGGGAGATCGAGGTTCGAATCTCGGTCGGGTGAACTGGGGGTGATTTTTCCTAAATGGTTTTCCACTCTTCCTCCACGCAAATGCGGGTTCACTTCCTTTAAATTCAACCCTCCCAATTCCTAATCCATTAGAGTAATTAGTACTTAAGCGTATAACCCGAACGGGTAGTAAGACGCGGTGCTAAATATTATTATTATTATTATTATTATTATTATTATTATTTTGAGATATGAAATAACCTATCATTGAAAGTTGCTGTACCATAAAAAAAACCTTTATTTGAAATATATTTTTATAAAACCAATATTTTCCAAGATATTGGCAAATATATTTTATTTAATCGAAGTCTGGGAAATTGATTGATATGCTCTTCGGTGAACAGAGAGCTACTTTTTTTTTAATTCGTTTATGTGACCGTTTATATTATTTCATTTATGGTCTCTGGTGGAATATTTCTGCAACAATGTATATTATTTCGTTTCACATATCTTATGAGTTTTTAGTAAATATATCCATTTTCTCAATTTTTAGGCAAAGTAGCGAGAAAATCTCTGTGGTGCACCGTACTACTTATTTTACTTAAAAACATTGATAGGTTTTGATCTCTAATTGTTTGGTTAGGCGTGCCACCCAGCCGCATGTGTTGAACGGGGTGAAACCTACTAAGCACATGTTCAGTTCCTATCTATACTGGGGTACTTGACCACATCCCACAATGTGTTTCTATCACTCAACACAATAACCTCTCTCTTCTTTTGTTTTCCAAACATCGATGATGAAGGTTCGATGTTCAATGTTTTCACCATTAATGTTTGCTGATGGAAAATTTTGAAAATTTGATGTTTTGTATCGATGGACAAGGAATTGATATATATCTTTCATAAATTAATTATATATGTAAATACTATATTAAGTTTATAAAATTATATATATTACTTACATACAAAACAAGTTTATGACAAATTGTGAGTGTTCTAGTTATTGAATTGAATACTATGAATTACTTTGTTTATTTTACAGATTTTTTTTTAGGTTGTATATTTATGAATACAATTTGTTTGGATGATCTTGAATCTTTAAATTCATTTATTAAAAAAAGAATTTCAGTTACTTCAGTTATTTACTGTTTTTAAATTTTAAATATTTGATGTTTTTAATATTGAACATAATGTTTTTTGTTTTATATTCTATAACATCAATGTTTTGCAGACGATATTTTTTATTCTGTGTCCCTCTATATGAGTATTTGTTTAAACCACGACTTTTTAAAGCAACACGGCCTTACTCTTCACGTCCTGTTGACTGAGCGCGCCTGCAACCCAAGTGGAAAGGAGGAACAGACAAATACAATGGCATGACCACAATGTCACACCTCGCAACCTTTAAGGAACGGAACTGGGTCGGTTCACCTGGTTGTCGTTCTCCAGCCCAAACCGACAACTCCGGTCAGTGCAGTTGGCGATGATGGCCCAGGGCTCCTCGGGGTTCTCGGCCACCGCCCGGAGGTACTCGGTCACGTTCCCGCTGGCGTCTCTCAGCACGCAGCCCCCCATCATGAAGGCGTACCCCACGTACGAGAGGAACGTAACAAGTATCGCCAGTAGGGTGCCGATAGGGATGGCACTGCTCGGGTCCTGTAAGGAGGATACGTTCACACGAGATATTATCAGCTTTGCTAGGGACCAATCTACTTCTACCCTTGCAATATACTGTTTGTACTAATAACAGAGAATATACTTTGTACTTTCCCTAAAACTACCCGCCATATTTATACCCCTTAGATTAAATCGTTAATGGTGTATTGAACAAAACTATTTCAAGTTTAATATTCACTACTAGATTTTAGACCTGTCTATTTTACTTTATATCCTTGACTGTTTCCAGTCTGACTTTTTTATTTAAGCCATATATTTTCCACTACCACCTGGCTAGGCCTGTCGTAGCTTTATATGTCTTATAATCTAATTTAAGACTAGGACCGGCACAACATCCAATCGCCTGTCGTTAATTCATCACTATGGAAGGGTAAACCCACATTTCACCAATGATAAGTTTTCTGGCCATGTCGGGAATTGAACCTGGAACCCTTAGCTCAGTAGACAAACACACTACCGACTGAGCTAAGATGTCAGATCTCTTTTCAGACCTGTCTTCTACAGGTTGATTATAATATTAACCTACCAAACAAAACCTAACATACAAATTGATAAGCACATGAAAGGTTGGGTTTGGTTTTTGGCTTTTTAAAATATCTTTCTTTCAATTATTACATAATAGTTACAGTGACCTGGCGGTTTAGGGGTCTTGGAGTTCAATCCTTGGTCCCAGCACAGATTTATCTGATTGCCAAACCCTTCTTTCACCTCTGACAAGACTTGTATTAATCACAACTTGTGAATGTGTGGAATACCAGGCCTCCACCGTGGTTCGGATCCCACGTTAAACTGTAGGTCCTCCATTTAATCTCACAATCACCCTACCATTACACATTAGCTTAAGTAGTGCGGGTAGTAAGACGTGGTGCTAATAATAATAAATAATAGATAATAGTTAATAAAGTGAGAGTGAACTAAATTAATTTTAATTTTTTTTAAATAAAAAATCTAGCTTCATTAGGTTCTGTTCCATGTTCTATACTACTCGTATAAGTGTTACACGTTTCAGGTTTCTTAGTAATCTAGGGGCTTCTAGAGGGTGTGGAAAAACACACACACACATTAGGAAATTATATGTATAGCTTCTATATCAAAAAAGAATAAGTTGTGAATTTTCCACTATTTAACACGCCTGATATAGTAAAAATGCCTTTAATCTCAATAACTTCTAGTGGAGAGATAAAAGAGGCAGTTTTGGTGTTCTCGATTTAAATTATATTTCTGCCTTTGTAACCAACCGTACCTTAAGGTCTCCGGAGAGATTGGCCCCTGCCACTATCCCTGTGACAGCGGGGAAGAACACGGAGAACACGGAGAAGAAGGAATGTTCCACACCTTCGAACTCGCGGTAGTCACTCCAGATGTTGCTTGAAAAGGTTTTCACTGGTCATATCAAACAAATATGTCATCAAAAGTGACAGTTTCAACAGTTTAGACAATGTTAGTATCCTGTATCTTCTGTTTAGTTCCTTAAGGATGGGTGTAACCTCAGAGGTGTAACTTGGGCTGTTTGGGGGGGGGGGG
>CABFWO010001684.1:0-11092 GCA_902155825.1 Timema genevievae
CACCCTACCATTGCACATTAGCGTAAGTGCGTATAACCCGAACGGGTAGTAAGACGCGGTGCTAATAATAATAATAATAATACATCTTCAATCCTAATCCTATCTCTTCTGGTGGGAGCTAGGATGCACCTCAAAATATTCCAGGTAATAGTCACTTGTTTTAATCTCTCAAAATTAAATATATTCTTTAAACTCTCAATATACCAAATAACTAGGGTTTGTTTGTGTTCAAAATTGTTAACTTTTTTATGTGAGTGTACACGTCTTCTACTCCAGAGCAGTGTTTCTCAGAGTTTAGGTCAATCAATGAAGGACAATCAAATGGAAGTTAAGCGCACTGGGGCCCTATAGGAAAGGGGGCATAGGCGAATTCTCGAAAATAATGTAGAAAAACATAATTTTTAGGCCATTTTATTTTAGGTTTATTTTGATAGTGTATACAATAAATATAAGACAAAAATTAATTTAACTTAACATTGAAAAAAAAATCATATAATTATATTGAATTAGTAGGTAATAGTTTTATTTAGTTCTTTTTAATTTTCTAAAACCTTATAATTTTGGATACAGAATTGTTAAGATTTGTTGATTTATGTCAAATACAAATATCCTTTTATATTTGACTTTCGTCTACCGAGAAAAGAAATGCAACGTAGTATGGATATTTCATCTTTAATCCTTTTTCATTTCATGTTTTTGTATAAAATTTTATTAATATTCTTTAATTAATTTTTTGTCGACCTCGATTGTCTTGTAGAAAAGTGCTCGCCTCAGGGCCTGTTGTTCGTGGGTTCAAACCCAGCCGATATCGACGGATTTCTATTGAGCGATAAAACATCCTTAGCCCAACTACCTTCGTAGTGGAAGTAAAGCTGGCGGTCCTATGTTGATTGTGGCATGTGAAAATACCTTTCCCGGCGAAATTGGTAGGCTCTTTCGCTCTCACTCATAGAAATTCTCGTGTGCTGACACAAGCAGTCGGTTAAGAAACTGCACGTTAAATACCTTAAATAAATTTTACTATGAGACTTCTGGGATCCTGCGGACCACCAGCGATATTTGTACCACACTTTGAGAAACACTGCTATAGAAAACAATAAGTTTACCTTTCTTGTTTCCACTAAAGTGCAGCTAATATAATAGAGCCATAGTGGAGCCAAGACGGTAAACTTTCACTGGAAATGGACTGTACATTATTAATTTCAGATGGAAGGTGGCGATTAACTTGCTAGGATATGGGAAAATTATAATTTTATATTGATTTTTATAAATGTGAGTAGATAATTAAAATTATGGAATAGAGAGTGAAAGATGGAGAAGGAAAAGAGGGGAGAAAGGGGAAGAGTCAAACATTTGCTCAGGGCGTTAACGACGTCGATTACTCGTAGATTGCTTTGTTTACGAAGTAGGTTGCACTTGACGCACCTGAGCAGTCTAACTACTAATAGCCTACAGCTAGACACCAATGTACGAAATAGAAAGAGAGGGAAGAAAATGATAAGTTCACCATGCGAGGGCTTTCGTTTATCTACTGATATTACTTACCCTCTTCCTCTGACGAATATACGCACTCGCTATAGATTATTTGCACCTTGACTACATTGATTTGATTTTCAAAATTACCTTTTCCTTGTTTCCTACTCTAGATAGATATATGTTACCTCAAACTTTTTTAATCTACATCCTGGCAGAAATACATTTAAGTGACAAAACCAAAAAGCCTTAGTTGTGGATGATTTATAAAATAAATACGTTTACAAAGAAAATCTACTTAAATACTTTAATACTCAGCACTGCGTCTTACTACCCATTCGGGTTATACGCTTGAATACTAATTACTCTAATGGGTTAGTAATTGGGAAGGTTGAATATAGAAGAAGTGAACCCGCATTTGCGTGGAGGAATAGTGGAAAAACATTTAGGAAAATCCACCCCCAGTTCACCCGAGCAAGATTCGAATCCTCGATCTCCCCGTCCTCGGCAGTCCAGCTCAACACGAAACTTGCGCGTTAGCTAACAACGCCGGTGAGGTGGGTAAAATCTACCTAAAGATAAAAAATAATGATTTTGTGACACTTAAAAGACTGTTATAAGAATTATTTAAGAATGTATGGTCTTTGTTTCAATGTTTTATCTTTAAAACTTGCTGAATGAAACGACGTGAATTCACTAACACGTGAAATCCCATCTTGACCTGCCGTGACGTCACAAGATAGGTGACGTCAGACACCAGCCCTCTGACCATACTAACCACAGTGCGAGTAGTTGTGACCGCCTGTCGGAACAGTCCCTCTGAACTGCGCTCTGTTCTTATCCAGCACCCTGGCAGGACCGACTAACTGCAGAACCATTCTCCCATTGTTCCTGGTGGGTGCTGAAACAAACGAATCTCTTTGTTTGTTATTCAACATAGTTAAGATGCACACAAATGGAAGCTATAGAAGGAGGAAGAATGGTGGGTGGACGGAGGAATATGGAGGCATTTTACCGAACTGACCCGGCCGCGGGCTGGAAACAGTTGATAAGTTAAGACAGAATGGAAAGGGACTCGAAGTAAGGAATATATTTTTGCACTTTTTTTTATGACAAAACGTTTCTGATCAAAATAAATAAATATTGCTTCACTAGTTAGATAGATAGTTTAATTTTTTAAGCATAACTACCTTTTTTTAGCACCTCATATTACTTATTGCCTGTTCAGGTTATACGCCTATGTACTAATTACGTTAATGAGTTAGGGATAAGTAAGTCTATATTTAGAGGAAGTGTACCCGCATTTGCACATAGGGAGAGTAGGAAAACCATTTTGAAAAAACCACCCTCGGTACACCCGATCGAGATTCGAAAATCTATCTCTCGATCATCGGCGGCTTAGTTCACTGCGAGAGTGACGCCTTAGACCATGCGACCACCGAAGTGGGTTACAAAGAATACTAATTTTTTAGTCCACGTTAGTTTCCTACCACATAAACGGGGACCTTATAAATACATGATAAGTTTGATCACATCATCTAGCAAATTAATCACAAAATCTAATCCCTTCTGTCGATATTTCAAACTCCTTGTTTAATATGTTGCCCAGAATATTACTACCCATCCGGGCTATAAAAGTACACTAGCATAAAAGGCAAGGGGCGAGAAAGGTGTAATTAAGAGGTACTCTGCCCTCATACTTGGTTGACAATATGTCCTTTTTTTTTTTTTGCCATGTTCCAGACGTCCTGTCCTTTCAGTAAAAATAAATTTTTTACAGCTTTTTTTATAAAAAAAATCCTTTAAAATATGCTTAACTATTGGTCCGTAATGACCTATAACCAAGTTTTTTTTTAATCAATGGCTGCTATTGTAACTAACAGTCATTCGTGTCAGTCGCCTGTAGAGGCGCGTAGATCGAGATCGACAAATCTCCCGATGAACAAATGGTGTGACTTTTAAAGTCAATGAATACATCAGGAGAAAATAAAAAAATACACGTTAGAAACATATGCGGTTTCTGTGTTTTAGCGATATTTTTTGTTCTGTTCGTTTTTCGATTGCAACATACGCATGTCGCATAGTTTTTTATTTTAAATTTTTGACAATTTTAAGGGAGAATTTCTGAAAAATACTCATGGTATAGGCATAGTCTGTGAAGAAATATTGTACGTTCAATACTTTTATGTAATAATACTTTTTATTTAATTACTCTCGCCCACTTCAGCGGCCAAATGGTCAAAGGCAGGGGTCTTCAACCCGTGGCCCACGCTAACCTTTTTTTGCGGTCCGCTGGCTCATGAAAAATATAAAATTATTTGAAAAGGAAAAAATGAAAAATACAGATATATATTTTACATGATCAAATAATAAAATAAATAGGTATTTTATATATTTTTTGCTTTTTGCGCGATGATAAGTATAGCTATTTTATATAAATGTACCTTGAACCATTAAATGACGACTTTAGTAGCCAAGACAAATCGTGCTACCTCCTACTATGAAAAAAATTAGAAAACAATTCACGAGAAATCCTAATCCCTAATGTGAGTATAATAATGAGCTAATACGAACATTTGAATATTTATTCAATCCGAACATTAACGGTTAAATATTGCGGCCCGCGAGCCAACACGAGACGGAAACTTTGGCTCCTGGAAATAAAAGGGTTGAAAACCCCTAGTCGAGGTGTCACTCTAGTCTATACTGAGCTGCTGATGACTGGGAGGTCAGGGCTCGAATCCAGGTCGGGTTGGGTCTACTGACGGTGGTTCTTCCTAAAATGGTTTCCCACTATCCTTCCACGTGAATTTAGGTATATTACCTCTAAATTGCTTCCTTCCTCAATCCTACCCCATTAGAGTAATTATCGTATATGCGTATAAAATGAACGGGTAACAATACACGATGATAAATGTACTTTTTTTTTACGAACATCGACCACCCTTCCCCCCTTTTCCCGTTTTTATTTAAAAGAATTATGGTCAGCCTACCACATACTCATGTATGTGGGAGAATATTGATGGTAACCCCCCTTCAATACACCCGGCCACGATTTGAACCCCGAACTCCCTGAGACAGGCCAAACAGACTAGATGAGCCTGACATCCAGGCCCGCATGTCCACTGGCTACGGGAGGGCCGTGTTGCTGTTTGTGTTTGTCAGCGCATGACCCGTAGCTCTTCAGACCGTTAACGGACCGGGACAGTGCGATCACCGCCTTACGTCACAGTCTCGCCAGTTAAGACGCGGACAGTTCGGTGATGAAGAGGTGCGGGAAGTAGTACCAACTATCAACAGTCAGATTTAGATAAGAAGGAACTTTTTTTCCACGGTTAAAAAAAACTGTGCTGAAATAATTTGAAGTGTAACCCGCTTCGTTGGCCGCGTGTTCTGACGCGCTAACCTCGTGTTGGACTAGACTGTCGAAGACGGGGAGATCGGGGTTCGATCCCGGTTGGGTGGTTTTCCTAAATGGTTTTACAATCTCCCTCCACGAAAATGTGGGTGCACTTCATCTAAATTAAGCCTTGCTAATCCCTAACCCATTTGTGTAATTTGTACACAGGCATATAACCTGAACAGGTAGTAAGACGCGATGCAAAAAAATAAAAATATTTAAAGACCCGCTTCGATGTTCGAATGGTCGAATGGCAGGCATGTCAAACTCGGCTACATGCTGAAAGCGCGCAGGCCGATTGTGTGTACCTGCTTTGGAGTATAACAGAAGAGCACAAGGTATAGGTGAATCAAAAGCGCACCATTGTTTATATATGGTCTCTGAGCCCCAGATGGCAACACTATTTGTTATTTTATTTATTTATTTGAGGTATTTAACGTACACTTGCTGAACCGACTGAATAAATCAGCACACGAGAATTTCTATGAGCGAGAGCGAAAGGGTTTACCAATTTTGCCGGTAAAAGTATTTTTCACACACCTTTCATGGTTCTTTTACATATTACAATTGACATCAAACTCGGTGGCCTTACTTCTACTCCGAGAGAAGTTGTGCTACCAATTTTTATCGCTCATAGAAAAATAAGCGTACCCCAGTTGGGGTTTGAACCCATGACCATGAGGTCCTGAGGCGAGCACTTTAACCCACCCAAGACCACTCAGGTCGAAAGTACCGCTTGTTGACACAGGACTAACCTAGATTAACACCAATAATGAAAAGCTATTACCGTTTGCCGATTATATTTCGGATACATTCAATATGATTGCTCATTCCCACCATTACTGTGGGAACAAGATATTTGTCATGTTGCCGCGTGATGCAATTGTTTTTATTATGCACTTTTGATATGAGGTTTCTCTACCTCTGGTGCGCTTTCAATGGTCTCCGGTCAAACTCGCGGGCCGCATGCGGCCGTATAATCATGACTCGCTTTGCTCGCTGGGGGCTCTGCCCCCAAACCCCCGGTGAGTTTTCTTTGCAAGTTGATGTAAACTAATGTAATTCCAGCGTTGTTTTGAACGTAACAACTTAAAGTTACCGGTATTGTATTGTATTTTTCACACCAACTTTAAAGTTGCTCCACCATTTTGAATTTTTTTCTAGGCTTAAAAATATATTTTTTTAACTTTTTGGAATTTTCCCGTTGGTCACAGGCTAGAAGCAATAAGTTTGCCAAATTTCAAGTTTCTAATTCATCTGGAAGTGGGTAAACATTAATGTGAGCGAGTGTGCGTGTGTGCGTGTGTTTGTGTGTGCGAGTGTGCGTGTGTGCGCGCGTGGGAGTGTGCGAGTCAGCCATTTGGCTTTATAGTAGTATAGTTTTCCGTGGCCCGTGGACCAGTAAGTACCAAGATCCATCACGCAATGATATTCTTTCTATAAACGCTGAGGAAATGCAACATTTTGGAAGGTGATGTTTAAGAATTTGGCATAATTAGGAGAATTCTGGTATTTGAGTTTGGTGTATAGAATTGTAGGCTACTCTTTCTTCGACAAGGTTCAATAAATAACATTTTATCAATATTTATTTCTAAAAAATAAATTTTTATTCTTTGAAATTTCTTCATAGCAATATTCTACTATACATATCAACGCTTTATTCAAGGAATTTATTTTGGGAGAGGACTTTATTTTTTGTACACGTGAAGAAGTCCTTAAATGGGAGATTGCAAGGAATTATTTTAAAACATTTAATACCTATTGAGGCAATTACTTTTTTTTAAACATCGGGTTTAATTGAGTTTGTAGATTATATGAATTTATTTTTAAGTTTTCCAATAATCTGATAGTCTCCAGACCTTGAGAAATAAAAAGTAATAATTTGTCAACAATATTTTTTGTTTGGGTTTGAACCCTCGATACATCCATACCCCTCTCGTTTCGCCACTGACCCACTCCTCTGTCTTTGCTTTCTCACATAAAGTTTTATAATCGGAAATGGTTTCTACCTCGGATATATGATGAATCTTGTCGTTTGATATGTTCCCGAGCTATAAAAAAAAGTTATTTTTACAATTATGTCTGTCCTTGTTTGTATCTGCCTGTCTTTATGTTGTTCTGTACAGGGCTATATCCACAACGTGTTGATGGATTTCGTTCAAAATTGATATTTAATAATTTTAGTAATATTAATTATAGTTGTAGTAAGGAGAAATATATACATTTATTAATTTTTAGGAACACAATTGAATGTCATATACAATTAAAACTTTATTGGTGTAAACTCCTGTTTATACCTTTCAAGCTTTAATCATGGCATGTGGCATTTAAGTGTGTTCCTTATATTAATTAATTGATATTTAATAACTATCTTGTCATTCCTTTAGGAGAAATCATGATATTTATTTAATAATTTTAAATTGAGATAAGCCTACTGATGACCGATTTTTAAAAAATAACTTTTTTTTTTTCAAAAATGGCTAAACGATTTTGTTGAAAATTCATATCTTAGGAGTGTTTTAAAAATAACACTGTACACTTGTTTTTCAGAGACAATATCTTGATCTAGGTAAAATTTGAAGAAATTTACCCTCATTTCCGCGAGGAAAAATGGAAATACATCGAGGGGAAACCACTCTCAATACTACTGACTAAGATTCGAACCTCAACCTCCCACTCACTGGGCCAACAAGACCAGATGATGTTTATGCCTTACTCCACGTACCCAATTGATGCCCATCCACGCTATACGCTATACGATAAGGATGAGGAAGTTTGAATTTAGAATTGTACCCGCATTTGCGTGGCGGTTGAGTAAAACAAAAGTTCGATAAAAATTCCCTCATTACACCCAACGGGAATTTAAACCCTGATCTCACTGTCATTGGAAGTATGGTCTCTTGCGAATCAAAAAGTTCACAACCTTTTACTCTATATTGCATTAATTACTTTATTAATTAGACACAGTTTTAGACATTCATATCGCTTGATCTCTCGCAAATTTATTTTGCGTGACAAGTGAAGCAACATCATTGTCGACGCGTGACATTTTGTGTAATCCGCGCAGAAAACGTCACGAGTTCTCTCTAGTAATTAGTAATCATGATGTTAAACAAATTCACAGTACCCTGAGTTGACAAATCACCGCTATGGCCACTC
The DNA here is from genome assembly GCA_902155825.1 of Timema genevievae. Classification (NCBI taxonomy): domain Eukaryota; kingdom Metazoa; phylum Arthropoda; class Insecta; order Phasmatodea; family Timematidae; genus Timema; species Timema genevievae. The sequence continues at coordinate 8,033 of CABFWO010001684.1, forward strand.
ATCCAGAAAAACTAATCATTTTGATAAACTTCCTGTTTTGAAAAAGTTGCACAGACGTCGAATAGTTATAAAAAAAAAGGATCAATGTTTAAAGAATTATATTTTAACTATGGGTGAGGTCCTAGAATCTTCGAGTCCTTCGAATCCCTAAGGATATTCAAGGATTCTAGAATATTTTTAATATGAGATAAAAGTAATATTTTTTCTTTATTTCTTACTCTTATTTTTAGAACTACTTTTGCGCTTACTAAGGGCTTAAACCCCAATCGTTTTACAATACAAGGCCCTAGATAATTAATTTACCATTTAGAGATACAAACCTCGAATTCTATTGTATTAGAAATTCGTAAAAATCTCAATATCTGAAATACAATATTATGAAAACTTTTACTTCTAATAACAATTTTAATCTATTTGTGAAATATATTACATAGCCCTATGGAGTTAGAAGAGTAACAAATAAAAAAATATATACAAACTAGCGGACCCGACAGACGTTGTCCTGCCCGAACATTGGCTTTTAGTTTGGGTGGCATAATTGATTTCGATAATAAAACAAATACTATGTGATCATCACAATTACAAATTCACAATGAACTCCAATTAGTTATTAACACAAATATAACAAATTCAGTGTTTGTCAAGAAAACATACAAAATTAAACATCTTTTCATTTTTGGCATTTCGCCCACAACTCCACAAATATCAGCTGTATCGAAAAAAAAATGATGTTACATGTTCTGATATGCAAAAATCTAAAATAAATCTAAAAAAAACACAAAAAAAAATTCCCTAAAAAATAAACATATATTCCTAGAACCCGATTGCAGCGCCACCTACCGGGTCCAATTGTGAATCTAAACCATCCACAGACCCACTCAAACACACACAGAAAATAAGTTTGGGTGGCATAATTGATTTCGATAATAAAACAAATACTATGTGATCATCACAATTACAAATTCACAATGAACTCCAATTAGTTATTAACACAAATATAACAAATTCAGTGTTTGTCAAGAAAACATACAAAATTAAACATCTTTTCATTTTTGGCATTTCGCCCACAACTCCACAAATATCAGCTGTATCGAAAAAAAAATGATGTTACATGTTCTGATATGCAAAAATCTAAAATAAATCTAAAAAAAACACAAAAAAAAATTCCCTAAAAAATAAACATATATTCCTAGAACCCGATTGCAGCGCCACCTACCGGGTCCAATTGTGAATCTAAACCATCCACAGACCCACTCAAACACACACAGAAAATTTCATCAAAATCGGTCTAGCCGTTTAGGAGGAGTTCAGTGACATACACACGTACAGAAGAATTATATATATAAAGATTTGTATAAATATAACTAATTTACTAAAAAATAATGTTCTATTTGTTGTTTTTGATGTGATAAACATGACATAAAAAATTAATTTGGCAGTGACACCAAACCATAAAAAAAACTTTTTTAAAATTCAATTTTAAATATTTTCACTTAAACCAAAGTTGTAAATTTTTAAATAGTTAAATTTGTTGTCTAGATTCGAAAGAAAATTCAAGATTCAGAGTGGATAAATATAGGATTGAACCTATATCTAGTTTTTAATGTAAACAAAATTGGAATTGAAAGGAGGAGGAATTGGAGGGAGGGGGAATCAGTAGATTCAACCGGTGTTCGAACCCTTATCTCAACGTCATCAGCAGGCCAGTCTAAATGATTTGAAATAGATGCCTAAGACTATTCGGCCATTGAAGCTGGTAGAAATAAAGTTGACTTAGGACACTTTTTGTTTGGGTAAGACTCGTTTTAAATACGTGAACATGTACAAATAAATACATTATTTGGAAATCTTAGAAATAAACTAATTAATGCCTTAATTGTTATTTTTTTGGTCTATCGATTCTTCTTGTACAAGGATGGTTAATATTTTAACACGCACAATGTTAATGATCCAAATAAATTTATAAAGTAATGAAAAGAAAGTTTAAAGTTTACCAATTTCGTAAATTAAACTTTCACTTATTTCACGTGATCTGTTATTACTTTGTGAAGTAAGACTTATAAATTGTTTCACACGTTTAACCATGTTTGATTAATTTGAATCCGTTGGGGAACCGAATATACGTGATTTATTAATCGTGGCGGTGCCCAGGTGTTCTAAAGCGTCTTGGTTGGGTGGTCTAGGAGCCCCAGCTTGGCTAATTTTGGGATTTTTGCATTGGTTTTCCCATTCTCTTTCCACGTTAATAGGGGTGCCTTATCCTTAATTTGAGTTACTAATATACCTTGTTTTGGAGTATCTAATTAAAAAATTTCTTTATTAAGTAAAATTTATAATGAAACACTTACAAAGTTCTTGAGGCAGAAAATAATTAGTTTATTTAATCCTTTTCGTCTGTATTCATATTACTTTTAATGATAATACATTTTTATTGTTTTTTATAACTTGTTGTTTTGAATTTTAATATACTCATACGACATTCTAATGTCCTATTTAACATAATAATTAGTTAAGTAATAGCAATCACTCAACTAATACTTTTTTAAATCATATACAATTTAAAATTCTGTCAAAAAAACCCAAAAACAATATAATTATTAATTGTTTTTAAACTGCGATTTTTTTAAAAACAAAATTATTCTTAGTTAAAAAAAAGTCATCCTAATAAAATAACTTACACATCTAATATTTCCGCTCTCCACATCTTACTACCCAGCCGGACTGTCATAATATTGGGACTAACAGGTCAGAGATGAGGAAGGTAGAATTTTTATAGAAATTTAATCCAATATCAGTGCATAGAAGGGATATTTGGAAACAATTTATAGGAAAAGGGAGGGAGGGGGGTGATTATATCACACCACTGTACATCCGACTATTATTTGATCACCGAACTCCCCGTCGTCAGCAAACCGGACATGAATAGAGACTTCATCGGCTTCGGTGGTCGAATATTATAAGGCGTCACTTTCGCAATAGATTGGACTTAATGATGGGGAGATCGAGATTCAAACTCCAGTTGGTTGTACCGAGGAAGTCCCCCCCCCCCCCCCCCCCCCC
>CABFWO010001684.1:17321-28253 GCA_902155825.1 Timema genevievae
CCCCCCCCCTTTCTCATTTCTACTATTTACCCTAAAGTGTCAAAATGACGTCACAAAATCGTCTCGGACCCGTGGGTCTTGCGTCAAACTTTAATTCAGTGTTTCCAGCAAACCGGAACCGAGTTGTGAGGAGGAGGGGGGAAGGGGGCGGGGAGGGAAGAGAAAGAGAGGGAGGGCGGCTAATTTCTTGCGTAGGTCCAATTATTGCGTTATACTACCGCTTTGCTGAAAACCGCATGAACATGTCATGGGCATAGCGGCATTAGACAAGAAGCGTTTTTTTTAATGAAGAGAAATAGTTGTCATTAGATTCTAGGACACTCTTGACAAATATTCAAGAATAAATTTGTTGATATCACCACGTGAAGAGAATTAAACTCTTATGTTTGTACTGGAGCAAGATTTGATTTATTTCGGCCAAAACGATATTTTGCTGTAAGCACTGACCTTTCCTAGCGTTCCCGATTTTATGTCCCATACATATGGACGATGTATTTATTATACAAGGACCCACTTCGGTGGCCACGTGGTCTAAAGTGCTACTCTCGCAGTAGTATAGACTGCCGATGACGGGTAGATCAATGTTAAGTCTTGGTCGGGTTTATTGAGGGTGAATTTTACTAAACGGCTTTTTACTCTCCCTCCACGCACATATGGATGCACGTCCTCCAAATATAACGTTCTTAGTCCCTAAAACCATTAATGTAATTAGTGCGTATAACCCGAACGGGTATTAAGACGCGATGCTAAAAAAATATACAGGGTATTCGGAAACTCAACGCCCAAACTGCACATTATAGTTTGTTTGAACCAAAAGTAATGTAAAATACCTATACACTTACATCTGGAAAACTATGCTGGTATATTTAATAATTGTGTTCAAAGTTTCGCCGTACAGCACCTGGAGAGCAAGCTGTGCAAGCATGCGTGTACAACAGGTTGCATAGGAGTCGAGGCCGATACACACAGAATGCTAAGCTAAGGTATTCGTGCTGTACTAAGACTTTGTCAGTTTGGTTTCACACTCATTGCTAAGCTAAGCAAAGCAATGGTCCCTTTTTTCCCTCCAGAATTCAGTGGTTTTCATTTTTCTGGTCTGCTCCAGTGAAGTTTAGTTATGATGGCGTTCTCCAAAATGTCTTGTTTTAGTTCAGGTGATAGTACTGAGGAAGAAAAGATGCTGCTGTTAGTAGTTGTTTTGGAAGATGAAGAAAATTTATAAATTGGAGGTTTGACTTGTTCAATTAACGCTTCCATTTTAATACCTATAAAACACTTATTAAATATAAAACCTAAATAGAATATTACTTTAATACACGTGAAACAAACTGAAAACAAAACTTCAACACTTCTTAAGTTATTTTCACCAAACCAGCACTGCGTCTGTTCAACATGGAACCTAAGCTGCGTTATGCGCATGCGCAACGTAAGATGGCTCAAGATGGGAGATGGAAAATCTGCCCGGCCAGCAATCGGAAAAAACATAGCGTGGCTTAGCAAGGCATAGTTTAGCTTAGCTTAGCTTAGCTTTCTGTATGAACAAGCATATTTAAATACATGGTCTTCTATTTTTCTAAACAGTTAGCAGAGCAAATCTTAGCATAGCTTAGCTTGGCGTTCTGTGTGTACCGGCCTTTAGGCGAGCGACACTGCATATGTCATAATGGCAAGAACTTTCTGTGATGTAGGACCGTTAATGATGACCCTCAGAGCGTATTCCCATTTCTAGGACTGATGTGTTGTTTACTATTAATTGTGGTATGTTCTGCTGCCGTGCTCCAAGATGTCGAGGTGTGTAGTGCCGTACGCCTAACTACTATGCAACCTGTTATACATGCATGCTCTAACATCTTTGATATCCCGGCGTTATACGCCGAAACTTTGAATACACTTTAATGGTATTAGCACATTAGACTAGACTGCTGATGACAGGGCGATCGAGGTTCAAATCTTGGTCTGGTGTACTAAGGGTGATTTTTCCAAAATAGTTTTCTACTATCCCTCCACGAAAATGCGGGTACACTTTCCCTAAAGCCACTAGCGAAACTAGCACATAAGCGTAAGGCCTATAACCCCAAAGGGTAGAACATATTGATAAAACAACTATTTTAAAAATGTTATTTTATATTAAAGTAGAGCAACAGTCCAATTATCATAGGAAGAACCCTATATGAGAGCCAGAAAAGTTACATCTACTTTTACCTATTCATACGTCAAGTCATGTTATTTTCTTATAAATACGTCAAATCCTGTTATTTTCAGCTTTCCCTTTTGAAAGATATTATCAATACCTATAAAATATCACTAATAAAATATTAAAATGCTATCGATGTTGATTGTAAAAAATATATTTTAAAAATCTGTTGCTACGGAAATTGGATTGTACACAATCGCTTATCAAATTCAGGAAGTTTCAAAGCCTGGCATTCACTTGGTAACGTGAAGACGTTGAACGGACCGAGGAATGCAGCCAAAGGACCGTCAGCCATGACCATGGATATTATCCTACACTGTCTGTAATCATTCCGTACATTTATGTAACAATGGACAATCATTGCTCGACTTCCTGACTCTACGAGAGATCTGCACGCATATTGGCAAAGATTTCACTTCCCTCAAGTAACCGGCCCTCCATGCCGTAGTGACTAGTGGTCCCGTGTTCGATTCTCGGCTGGTACCTTGGGTATTTTTTCCAAAAAGGGGAATCACCCTAACGGTCACCAAGGTTTGGTAAGTTGGGCTCAATTACGATTTAAGTGTTTCCACTGGTTCCACACCCTCATACTCACTATTACCATCACCTCATCTTATCGGGGCATGGAAAGAGCCTCCACGGAAAGGATGTACGATTAGTACGTTCGGGTGTTCCCTGGGCAACGGTACATTAGTACTGGCTAATCTTTCCCCTAGTGGGCTACAATTGATGCAACCCAGACGCACAATATTATTACTACACTTCCCAAGTATTCTAAATTCAAACTCGATACACAGGCTTTAAAAAAACTCACATACCAAATGAACAAAGTTTTATTAACCACTTTTTATTCCTATTGGCCGAGTGTTTAAGGTGAAAGGGAAAGGTAAGTGAGAAAGAGTAAAGGTTTTTGAAGCTTTTATGTCACAACATTTTATTTCTCTGGTAGGCCCATAGTTTAATTTTCTACACGTAGTAATCTCAGAAGTTTTTGAATATCTGGCATAGTGGCATTAGGTGAAAAACTTTTTAAATGAACACATAAAGTTGTCATTAAATTCCAGGACATCCTTGACAGATATTCATCAAATGTTGATGTCACCATGTGAAGGAAATCTAACTCTGTTTGTTCTGGAGTAAAATATGAAATATTTTGACCAAAATAAAAGTTTTGCAATAAAAACTTGAAAAACATAGACCTTAACTCGCGTTCCCTGCACTCCCACCTTAAGTAGGTTTACAAGTCATCTCAGAGACTGTCAATAACTTGACATTGCCTACTTGGTGGAATAGAAGATATTTTGCAAGGCGGACTGCATCATAGCTCGACGCACTTTAGCACTATCACACGAATACACACATGTAAGAGAGGGAATAGAATTATAAGTTCACCATGTGATACCTCTTATATATGTGCTGATAACATTTCCCCTCTTCTTCTGACGAATACTAACACACTACTATTTGCGCCTGTACAGGACTGACTTGCGTGTCCAAATTACTTCTTTCATTTTACGAGGTAATTGTATTATATTTGGTTTTCTCTTTTTAGGAAATTGCGTTGCGGGTTTCACATTCCCTCCTGATGAGCTCCGATAGAATGAAACCTAGGTCGGGGGATTGGACTTTAACGATCGATTTTCTTCAATAGGCAGCCATTACCTTTTTGTCCAGTGGCAGCATTGTAAAGTGTGAACTGTGTTCTTCTCTTCGTTGTAAAAAACATATTGTGCTCGTTCCTTTTATTATGTTTCCATCAACCTTTTCTGTACCTTCTTCCAAATATAATTATATTAATTTTTTTTTTCATTTTCTATTCTAGGTAGACATAATGCACGTATGGACTTTTTTTTAGTTAACATCTTGGCAGGAAAGTTCCTACCAGCTATTTTGGTGTAGACAAAACGTAGACAATTTAAAAAATAAAAGGCCTACAAAGAACTACTTTTAAGATTCAAAAAATAATTTTGTGACATTGTATGACTAATTTCAGAATTACTTATATAAATACTTTATGGTTTCTGTTTAGTTTTTTATCTTTTAATCTCGTCGAATAAAACTTAATTTCACTAACATTGGAAATCCTATCGTAGCTTGTGTCACAGTTAGGCAACGTTCTTAAATTGGGCTGTTTTATTGATTGTTTTTGGGCTATTCCAAGGCAGCTTAATTTAATCGAATGGTGTTCTTATCGAGGGTCACTTTAATAGATCGCCGGGGAGGGGGTTTGGTTTGCAAATTCCTCGAGGTCTGTTTACTACAGAGGTTCTCCCACTTTTCTCTTCAATTCCTTTCAAATGCTTTCTACTAGCCTCCTGTGTGTATTTTTGTTGGTCAACAGGAGACAATTGCCACTTTGTACCCTGGTACGCCACTGACTGTTTAATAGAAAAGTGGGAGATGATCCAACCGGATGTACTTTCCACTTCTTAGTTCCTTTTGGCTGGACAGAATTTTTTTGGGAATGTTGAGGGACGAGGTGGGAGGATACTTGTTGTAAGCAACCGTCAAAGAACTTGCATACCAAGTCTTCCAAAGGATAGGCCTACTTACAAACAGTAAGTATATTTATCAGCGCCACCTGGTTTCGAACCGGGGTCCTTTAGACCAGTACGACACCGGAACCGTGGGAAATTGCGGATATGAAAACATAGATTGTAATCAAATTAGTAATTTGTTGATTTAAAAAAAAAGTTGAACAGTAAATAGAGCGAGGTTCTTCTGATCCTGTGACTCGAGACAAAAATTTTTTCGTTTTATAATGATCTTTGCTCACAGGTTCTCTGGCGCTTCCGAGACTATTAGTGACTGAGAACCACACCAAAATAAGTGGATCAATCGTCTCTCCTTGGGCTTCCAGCGGGATATGAACCTGTAGTATTTCAGGGGGGGTTTGGCCCCTTTTTTAAACTTTCAATACCTCAACACACTCGCCCTATTGCCAAGGCTGTGAAGTGAGCTGACCGTTATTCGAGACGTCCTTGGGAAGGACGTTGCTTGATCTCGCGGCTGTTCAGGAAGTTGTCTGTTCTTTGATTGGTTGTTTTCTTTCTGTGCGCCGCGTCTTAGCACCTGTCGGAAAATCCGTATTTATATTATTATAATATAATATTATACTAATCACCACGTCTAAATACTTTTTTTTTTAGCCCCACATCTTCCTACCCGTTCGGATAATATGCTTATGTAATAATCGCACTAATATTTTTTTTAGGTGCTAGGAAGGGTATATCTAAAGGAATTGTACACGCATTTGCATGAAGGGAGAGTGGAAAACCATTTTGGAAAAAAACCTTATCAGTACACCCGACCGAGATTTAAACCTCGATAGCCCCGTCATCGGCAGTCTAGTCTACTACGAGAGTAGCGCCTTAGATCATGCGGCCACCAAAGCCGGTCACACATTGTTATTAGAGTCGCTTAAGGCCACCGCTAGATTAGGTTGATTCCAATGTAGGCCTACTAGCAAAAGATGTACTTGATTAGAACGATAGGTAATAAATAATAACGCGCTTTGGTGGCCGCCTGGCCAAACGCGCTACTCTCGCAGTAGACTAGACTGCTGTTGAAGGGGAGATCAAGGTTAGAATCTATTTGGTTTTCCATTCTCTCTCCATGAAAATGTGGCTACACTTCCTCTAAATATAGCCTTCACTATCCTTAAAAACCATTAGTGTAATTAGTACATAAGCATCTAACACGAACGGTGCATAAAAAATAAAAAGTATATTTTCGATTGTAAAAAGTGTTCATCCTACAGCAGTAGACCTACTTGATCGAAAAGCCAGTCAATTTTTGTGACTAGGACTGTACTTGGAGAGACTCAAAAGTATTCAGAAATTCTGAGTTGACTAGTTTGGGTGCTATGAAGCGAGGTGAACAATCAGAAGATAATTAAAATCACACACCCACAAAAAAAAAAGAAAATATTTCTATCTCTTTTGTCGCACGACTAAAGGTGACTTGGGGGGGAAGAGGCGACACAATACCACCGTGGGAAAGAACTACATTCGATTCGAGTAGTGGGACGGAGACGTTTTAACCGTGTCGATATAGTTCATTTCACATGGTAGATGTCATTGAGCACCATAAGAAGGAAACTAACTAAAGAAACAACTAATTAACGAGTGATTGAAGAATAAGATCGATTGTGGTAGAGAGTTGTAGAAATTTAAACCTAAGGTGAGATTAAAATAAACGCAAAAAAAAAAGTTTTAATTTGGTTTTAATTGGGTCAAAACAAATCAAAAATTTCTCCAGTAGAAACATAGTTCAACTTTATTCACATGGTGATATCTACATTTGTTGAATATCTGTCATGAGCATAGTGGCATTAGATGATAAACTTTTTAAATTAAGAGAAAAGCTGTCGTTAAACTTCAGGACTATTTTTTTTAAATATTTATTAGAGTATTTAACGTGCACTTTCTGATTATATTAGTAAACGACTTATAAACTAAATTCAATCTAGACCAGACACAACATCCAGCCACCCAACTCGTTATTTTTTCACTATTAAAGGAGAAACCCTCATTTCATAAATGATAAGTTTTTGCGGCCATTCAAGGAATCGAATCCGGGACCCTTAACTGAGTAGACAGACACGTTACTGACTGATCTAATGTGTTGGACCAGATATAATTTACCTTCAACTTTGTGCCACCCAAGTTGTTTGTCCGTAATTAAAGTAATACATATTATATAATTTATATCTAATATAAACTATATCTATAATATTGTATTAAATAATAAGTTTTAAAATATGGATATAAATGTATATGTATTTAATTTTTTTACGAACCCCCTAAGATGTATTTGCGTACCTCTCAGGGCGCACTTACCCCAGTTTGAAAACCGCCCGTCTATAACACCTCATATCTTATGGTTCCCCTAACCTTGTGGCTATGTCCTCTACCCTTTTTGCTAGAGTGTATCTTGTTATGCGATGTCCAGTGTTGCCAACTTTATCCCCCCCTCCCACCCCCCGCTAGATTTAACTTTTTTTTCAGAGGAACTTTAGCGGATATACTAATCAAAACAGCAGCTAGAGAAATTTTTGACTTAAAAAAAAATATTATACTGGGAATTTTTTTCTAGCTGAGAAAAATACTTTTTTAAAAGGGTTTTTGGTTTATTTTCTTGATTTTTAAGTAATTCAAGAGCGAGATAGGTAAATGGCAATTTACTTTTTGCATCATGAGCTATACTGCCTTTTAAAAGTGAATTCTAAAAAGTATTTTCTCGGTTTATAGATTTAAGTGTTAGGAATACTATTTTTTTTAACAATCTTTATCTTGGAGGTGACCTGGTGGTCTAGAGGTAAGGTGTCAGACTTCTGTGCTGAGGGTCCGGGGTTCAATCCTCGGTCCCGGCACAGATTTATCTGATTGCCAAACCCTTCCTTCACTTCTGACAAGATGTGTATTAATCACAACTTGTGAATGTGAGGAATGCCAGGCCTCCACTGTGGTTCGGATTCCACGTTAAACTGTAGGTCCTCCATTTCATCTCACAATCACCCTACCATTACACATTAGCGTAAGTGCGTATAACCCGAACGGGTAGTAAGACGCGGTGCTAATAATAATAATAATAATAATAATAATAATAATAATAATAAAATTATTATTATTATTATTATTATTATTATATCTTGGATCAGAGGATTTTGGCAGTTCCCTATATATTGAAAATGTATGAATTAAAATTTAAAGTAGACTAAAACTTTAAACAAATAAGAGGCATAAATCCTAGGTTTAAAACAAAATTATTGAGCTTTATTAAATCTTGTAGGATCGTGGGATTGCGAGTTTGTATATGCTACGGGTAAAGTCCGAATCCAGATAAAGTCAATATTACAAGATAATGTTGACTTTATCCTAAATACCTAGATAATGTTGAGAAAGAAGTGATTGAATAATGTTTTTTTGAAGTTTATCCAGATAACATTGACATAGTGTACTGCTATGATCCAATTTATTGTCCAATTTCGAAATTTTGTTTCACAATTAAATTTTGTATTGAAACGTGCTTAGTTTTATGAATATTATTCCACGTTATTCAAGTCTTGCAGCCTAGTTTCGATATTATCCGGATAGTGTCGTAAATGAAATAAATTATTTTCTATTTCTTACTTTATCCAGTGTACCTGGTTAATGCTGACATCTCCCGGCTAATCTCGACATTATCCAGATTTCGCATACTACCCGTAAAATATACATTCATTGAGAGGACACCCCGTGATATTATTAGTCACTTTATATTTATTGATTATCTAACCATAGTATAGTAATGGGCTCTTTCATATAATTCGATAGTATTAAACTATCGACCCATTCGATAGTTTATAAATAATTCGAATGAAAACTATTATAATGCATTCACTTCGAAGTTGATCGATAGTCAACCTTAATGTTTGGACAATTTCACTTGCTATACTTATACAAAATATTCGTTTACTCTAAGTCCACTATTGAGAAGCAGCTATTTTTTTTACATAAGTTTTTGCTGATTGATAGTCATCCTTACAAATTCAAATGTTCTCCTTGCTAGTATTATGTAAAATATTAATTACGTTTAAGATTATTATTAGAAATAAAACCACACTAAAATAAACTGCAGGAAATTATTATATTTTCTTGTTTTATATTTGAGTTACGTTTGTATTGAACGATACAAGCAAGACTTGGTGACATTAAATGCTAAACATTATTATTTTGAATACAAGGTCAGTAATGTTAAGGTAAGCAAGGTTACTACTGACCATCAGCTGCGAATAGCTCTTTTAATACGAATATAGAAAATTCAATATAACACTCTTGTATTGCCATTTGATGACTATCATTGTTGTTAATATTATTACTACTATTATTATTACTATTAGCGCCGCGTCTTACTACCCGTTCGGGTTATACACACACTAATGTGCAATGTATGGTGATTGTGAGATGAAATGGAGGACTTACAGTTCAACGTGGGATCCGAACCACGGTGGAGGCCTGGCATTTCTCCCATTCACAAGTTGTGATTAATACACGTCTTGTCAGAGATGGAGGAAGGGTTTTGGCAATCAGATAAATCTGTGCCGGGACCAAGGATTGAACTCCGTACCCCCAGCACAGAAGTCTGACACCTTACCCCTAGACCGTCAGGTCACCTTGATGTCTATCGAATTATGTTAATAATAACCAAATGGTCAGAAATAAAATTGAATTAAGAATTTTATACAAAAATTGACAAACGCAGTGATCTGACTGTGTACTATAATTCAATACAAACATATATCATCACCAGAATATTACGTACAACATTGTGATATCCCCGCTAGTAAATATATTATGCATATTAAACCTATTACTTTTTTTACCGCCATTACTGACCATGTAGTCTTTGATTATCTCAATAATATGTATCGTTATTCCCTCTGTAACATCTTTGTTATCTAAATTATTCTCTTTATAACCACATTTAGCAAATACTGTCACCCATTGGAAGTTGGTGTACCTTGCACGGGAAATCTCTCGCTCATTTTTATTCATTTATTTAAAAGTTCATTCCAAAGATTTTAAATCTAAAATCCAAATTAGAAGCTTATTAAGATTCGGACTAGATTTTAAAATCCTAGTCTAAATTGTGTGTATGTATCATATTTATATATATTAATATATATTTTAAATAAATAATATTACTTATACATATTTTATATTATAAATATATCATTGAAATTCAGAGTCTTGATCGTATATATATATATATATATATATAATGTATTATATATAATATAGGCTAGTAAATATAATATATAGGCCTATATACCCATAAAGATTAGAGAGATTTTAGGACTCGAAGATTCAAAAGGGTATTTCCTTTAAATTCAACGAATTCACAATAATCAAACGAAGATAAAAAGTAATTCATGAATGTTTCTTTCTTATCTTACCTTTACTGAAAGGAGTTGCTAACAAAACTGCAGGCAACACAATGGATATATTTTTTCTCTTCAAGTCAATCCAGAACTGCAATTACACTCAGCATATACAAAAAAATAAATCCTTTCACTGGCACAGCCGAACACTTCTGACATAACATTTCACTAGCGTCAGATTCATGTCGTTTGTCTTTTAAGTTTTGAGAGTGTTTATTATATAGTTTTGAGTTATTTTGGTTTTCAGATTGTACTTCCACACGTGAGGGATTTAAATCAAGGGTTGGAATAACCAGAACTGATAGTTTACACGCTGGTTCATTAAAAAAAAAATTCTTTCCAAGTTTATTCGAAACTACATTCGTAAAAAGTGATTAACTCAATTAAAATAATATTGTGAACACTTCATTGTGATATTTACCTTCCTTTTATATTTGTAAGAATAAATAGAGCTTTGGAGGTTAGGTTTGCACTAGGTGGTTATTCGAAATCTATGGGAAATAACTTGTAGGTCTACCACGACAACAACAGAGAATAGGTAAAACCATCACGCGACGAATCAAAGTATCCGGTCCACCCTGTATATTCTCGCGACACCCACCTTAATGGTACGGCCACAATCTCCTCGTAGAACAAGAAGACTTCTTTTGCCTACTGACGGTTCTTTTCGTACTCTTGGATTTCAGTGCTAGAATGAGCTATACACGCTTTCACTTCTTAACCGGGGTGAAGGAGGGGGGGCGATTTGGAAAGGGGGGGGATAGACCGCATAATAATGGGAGCTGTGTTTGCAAAATGTTTTGACTCGACAACT
>CABFWO010001684.1:34581-53291 GCA_902155825.1 Timema genevievae
GGGGGGGGGGGGGGGAAATATCGGAGATGGAGCTACAGTTACCCATTAGTGAAACCATAGGTGGAAAATCCTTAATCTTAATCTATCCTAATCCAACATAATCTAATAAAATTTAACTATTCAAATCCCTAATCTATACTAGTAATTAATTTATTCTAGAACTAATTTACATTACTTTAGTGTTGGAAAAAAATTTTCATACATTTTCTTATGACATTCCTTAATGTTACTTTAGTCTTTTCCTGGTACACGTTGGCTGCATTCGCAACCGTCCCTTCTTCCCATGATCTCGGAGGCCCGTCCGCTGTCCTCTCCATCTTCTTTCTTGTTCCTAAGAGTATGGAGCTGGATTGCCTCGGGGGTGAGCTCCGTCATCTTCCCGGATTTGAGCGTCACACGCTGACTCTTGGGTGGGCCGTCCCATTTATTCACTCACCTCGGCGACTGGAAACTCCGGCGACGGTCCTCCTTCCAGACGCACTGTGGCTAGTCTCATCTGGTTGCTTCTGCTTGCCAGTATCTTCTGTCACTTGTAATTCTATGTGCTTTGTGTACGATCGACACTATCTTCCTACCTACTTCGTTCAAACTACACTTCACTTTCCCTCGTACTTACTTCAGAGGTCACTGAAACTCCGATTGAGTCATCACCACCTGATTGATCCTCTCTTTGTCGTGCACCACGGCTAATAACCTTATATTCTCCTTTTCAGGGCATTCCAGAACCACGTGTTCTGGCGTTGTCAGCCCTCCACAATCACATATTGGACATTCCGCTAGTCCCTGTTCATATAAAGAAGTTTTATACGGTCCCTTGCCAGTCAGTAAATGAACGAGCCCCTGAGAAGGATTGAGATGTTTTATTTCTACTCTTTCCGCTATCGACGGTAACAGTGAAAATGTTCACCTATCAGTCCTCTGGTTCCCCATATTTTTTGCCATTCCTCCTCAAGGTCCTTATCTATTCCTACTGAGGCTCTCACCTTAGCCTTATTCAAACTTTTCATCATCTCAAACGCCCCTCTCTTCAGCCAGTAACATGCAGCTTTCTTTCCAACCTGCAGGTATAACGGTCTTATACCCAATACTGTTGTTAATGCATCCCTTGGCCACAGCTCTGTAAGCACCAGTCACCTTCATAAGTACGTTCCTCTGTAAACCGAGCAGTTTCTTTACTGGTAGGATATTCTTCAGCCTGTGAGCCCAGGTGCTGGCCCCATACCCCACGATTGCCACCAGTAAGGCCTGGTGATACGTATCTATAACCTTCATTGTGATGCGGAACTTTCTCAGGCCGATACTTATAATCTGGTACATTACGTCTAAGGCCCTGGCGCATACTTGTTCTATATGTGCCTGGTATTTCCTTTTCTCAGCAAGGGTTATCCCCAGGTACCTAGTCGTGGCTACTCCCTTGAGATAGTTATTTTCAATCCTGATGACGGATTTATTCTTAATTTGCCTTTGAACACTATGTAGTTGGTTTTTCTCGGTGCCATATCCAGCTTAACCCTCAGACACCGGCTGTTGAAGCCATTCAGTACATCACATCTGACCCAGGGGCCTTGTTGTTTTTAGTTATCTTAAACATTTCCTTGAGTTCGTTGGTAGTTGTAGATTCTGTCTCTTCCTCTCCTGTCCGGTACTCCTGCTTCATTTGCCTTACTAATTCTGGCTGTTCTTCGGTTTCCCTTACGTTTGAGTCATCAGGAAGAAGCGTTCTCATCAGCAAACGAGCTGAGTCTTCTCAACCTTTTGTCATCGATTTTTCTTCCTTCTTCAAGGTTTATACTGGGGCTAGAGGTCTTATCTTTCCTGTGGTGATTTTGAATTAGACTCCCCAAGGGTTCGTCTCCAATTCCTCCCTTGCATAACTATCCCAACTGGTCCTCTTCACCTCTATTAGTGCTGACTCAAAGCTTCCCTTCCTTTACCTGTAGATCCCCAACCAGAATCTCTTCCCTTGCATATCCATACATCTTTGATATATATTTCTCACCAGGCGAGCTTCGCCTCGTAGCCGCTGCAATCGACCCTTCCAGTGCTTGTTTGTTACCACCCCAACTTCCCTCTTCAATGGTATTGCACTGTACATGGCTTCATGGATTTACCTTGTTACTTGTTTTGCTATTTCATTAAAACTACCCCCTTCCACTGTCACATATGACCGGATAAGAGACTCCTTGAATGTGTTCCAGTTAGCCCTCTTCATATGATATTTCCTGGTGTCCCACTCTGTTGAGTCTTCTTCAAGCTTCCCTCTTACATCGAACCTTGTCAGATTGTGATCGCTAGAGGTAATTTGATCCTCCACTTGCCATTCTATAATTATCTCTGATGATTGTCCATTGCATTTGTTACGTTTGTATTTGTATTGACCCCGGCCCTAACCACATAAGAAGGAGGGTTTCCCGGTTTACTTAATACCTTAAGTTTTAGAGCCATGATTGCTTCGTCAAGGATTTTATCCCTTTTTACCCGGTCTCCTACCTGGGTTCCTTCGATCTTGCCTGATTGCCTTATGGCTATGCCACAGCGGCAAACTCGCATTTACATCAGCTGTTATTATGAGGGACGAATTTTCAAAAGTTCTGGTTATCTCCGTTAGCAAATCAATATTTGGTTCAGTTTGTTTCTGGTATTGAAAATACATATTACCAAGTATGTAGCTTCCCCTCCTTGTATTCAACTCCACCCAGGTAAATTTTCCACTACAAAATTGGGGAACTTTAGTCGCCATTATATTTTTATTTAAAATTATTACCACACTCGAAGGTGCTCCATCCTCCACCATGATCCTTGCATTCACCGGTAACCTTGGTTTGAGGATTTTTCTTGAGTGATAAAAATCCTTAGCACAATTTATTTTGGAGGGGAAGTAAAGCCGTCGTTTCCATGACGATTGCAGCCTGTAAAACAACCCTGGATAGTATGTTAAAATACCTTTCCAGTAAAATTGGTATACCATTTCGCGTTCGCTTGTAGAAATTCTCGTGTGGTGATATAATCAGTCATTTCAGAAAGTGAAAGTTAAATACCTCAAATAAAAAAATAAATAAAATAAAAACTTTTATGCAGATATAATTATAGAAAATATTATATTAAGTCCTAAACAATACATTATCAAATAATTGTAGGTCTATTAAAATCTTTTGTGATACAAATAAAGACAATGATAACATTTGTCCTAAGATCACAATTTAAATAATATTTATCTATATTCTTCCTGTGAAAATATAATTTAGTGTCTTCAGTAAAACACTTTATATTTAGACCCATTTACCCCATAGTATGGATGTTTTAATTATTATATTTTTGTCACTAGCTGCATCGATGATTCAGCGGACTAAAACATCAATATTATCTGTTCTAGTTTGTCGGTGATAGGTAGTCCGGGGGGTAGAATATCGGCCGGGTGTACTGAGGTGGGATTTATTTTTTTACTTTACCTCCAGACAAATGACGGTACATTTCTTATAGACTCCACCTTAGTCATCCCTACCCCATCACCGTACATATATACTGATAAACCGTATGAACAATAAAGACCCGGTTCTAGTAAATATCCGGCCCACAGAAATTTGAAATCTGGCCTCTACGTCACTGGTAAACCAGACAAAACGAGATCAAAGCCTTTGTCCGTGTGCCCACCAGTGTGGGTGCTTTATTTATAATTTCTTTACTTAAATATCCACGATATTTAGTTACCGAATGGTTTAAGGCGTCAGTCACTCTCGTGTTAGACTGGCCTGCTGATGGCGGGGATATTGGTGTTCGAATCCTGGTCAGATCTACTAAGGGTGGTTTTCCGTTAGCGTAATTATCATATATGCGTATAACCTGAACAGGTAGTAAGACGCGGTAGTAAAAACAACTAAATATCTGTGACCCGCATCGGTAGATTCATGAACCAAGCGTCAAGCTCATCCATTCTGGTTTTCCGAGGTGGAAATCCCGGCCGCGTGTACTAAGATTCTTTTTACTAAATTTATTTCAATCTCCTTTCATATAAATGCGTTTACATATCCTTTAAATTCTACCTTAATGAACTGAAAATCACCTCTAAGGGAATTGGAGGTCTTATGGATACCACCGATTTATATCTATAAAACAACTACATCTACATTCATGTATTAATACGTCAAGTCAGGTTATTTTTAGCCATCACTTTCCATAGATATTATAAATACATATAAAATAACACTGATAATATGGTAACATATTATTAAATTTAAAAAAAAATTACACCTGAACACGGGAATCGAACCTGGGATCCTTGGCTTAGCCCGCCAAAGCTCTAACCACTAATCTATCCAGGATTTGTCTGGTACCCGGGGTAATTCTTCACTCAAAGTTTTCAAGGCATAGTGACCTTGAGCATTGGACGTATCCTGAATGGACAAGTGATATATCCTTACCGCACTAAGTAAATGATCCAGTGTTTGATTCTCATATCTGGGTGTCATTTCTAAAATTTATGAATATGATTATTGATGCGGCTATATCCCCATCCTTACGATCACTCGATCTCCTAACCTTCTTTAGTCATATACAATTAATTGTACAAGCGTATGTTAAGCTTTTTTCTAAGAGACTCTTCCTATGAAAATTGGACTGTAGTAATATGCGGGGTAAAAGAAACACCTGCGTTTGCACACTTGTTATCTGTTCATTAAAATCCTCCTGGCGTGTTCCTATCGGTTGATGTAACTCTGTCCGAGAAGAAGTTCCTGCCGACCGGAACGGAAAACAGACGTCACTCCATCGTGGTCCAATCAGTCCCCGATCTCATAAGCCGACTGCCAGATGTCTACAAGACAGACGGAGGCGTGGAATCTGTAGAACACGATGAGAGGGACAGTGACGTGCTTGATGATCGACCAGAGACCTTTGCCGTAGAAATCGTAGCGGAGGTCCTGCTTGTCCACCGACTTGACTTCGAAAGTCTCGCTGATCCACATGGCTACGTTCACCACGATCAGGAAGGTGATCAGCTCGCGGCCCGGTTTCCTTTTCCTCAAGGATTGGGAGTTGCAGCAGCGTCGCAGACCGTCGATGATGAACGGGGTCTGGATCAGCACTTGCACGATCTGAAGTGACAAGAGTGTAACGGTGGGAAGGAATACCTTGGGGGGCTTTCACCTTCTAACAGATCTATACCCAACTCGTGACTTTTCACCTTCTAAATGATAATCATCTCGGGAGTTTTCACCTTCTAGCTGATATTATATACTCAGCTCGGGAGTTTTCACCTTCTGATATTATATACTTATCTAGAGAGTTTTCACCTTCTGATATTACATATGCAGCTCTGTAGTTTTTACCTTTTAACTAATCTATACTCAAACTGTAAGTTTTTACATCATATCGGATCTACACGCAACCTGAAAGTGCTAAACTCCTAGCTTATCTATACTGAATTCGTTAGTTTTCACCTCCGAACTGATCTAAACTCAACGTGTAAGTTTTCACCTTCTAGCTGATCTATTTTGGATTCGTTAGTTTTAACCTTCGAACTGATCTAAACTCAACTCGGGAACTTTCTAACTGATCTAAACTCAATGTGGTAGTTTTCATCTCCTGACCTAAACTCAAATGACAATTATTACTTTTGAAGCATTTAAATGATCGTGTGTCACTCACCATCATGATATGAACGATAACATATACGATGTTTCCGTAGAAAGTGGTCGCTGCCAAACTCGCGATGATGTAGAGGAAGAAGGCTGGCATGCAGATGAAGAGCAGTGCATCGTCTAACAGGGAGATGGGATGGTGATTTACATCCATCTTCCTGAAGTAGACGAAGTACGCCCATACCACGGCAATCATCATGGACAACAGTAAGCCCATCACTGTTCCCACGTTAATGTATTTTCCAACCTGTATCATTCCACTGAAACAGAGACGTGTGTTAGAGAAAATGTTCATAAGATAGTTGAGTAGAGATGAGGAAGGTAGAATTCAGAATGCATCTGGTTGCATTTAATTTAGCGAGAGTGGGAATTGGTTTGTATCCAAAATAAATGTTACGGTGCGCTGCATAGAATTTCTCCCGCTTTTATCTTAAAATATACATTTACTAAAAACTAGTATGATTTGTGAAGCAAATTACTAAGGCTATAATTATATTAGTGTGGAAACACTAAACCAAAGATCATAAAATATATATACACCATTATTTAATTACTCTATGGTATTAAGCACTAGGAACATTGTTACAGAAAAATTGAGAAAAGATACAACTTATTTTTCCACCGAAGAGCATAAGAATTAAATTAATTTTCAAATACCTGAATTAAAAAGTAGAAATATTTGCTTATATCTCAGAAACTATTGGGTTTATAAAAATATATTTCAAATAAAAGGTTTTTTAATCTTTAATAGTAGACTACCTATTACAACTTTACAATTATAAATTATTTAGTATCTCAAATAGTTGCGAAAAAAGGATAAAAATAGGAAAATTTCCCCCATATAAATTACCCTCAAAGTCATTTTCATAAGAAAATGAGAATGTTCATCTTGTTGATAGTGATATACAGTGTCTATATATCAAATTTAATCAATCCTTAGAGCAAATTTAGAGAAAATTAAATTTTTCTTTTTTTGGTCCTCAGTAAACTACCCTTAAATTTAGGGCTGAGTATCTAACCCCAAAAACCCCTCAGGCGGACCTTATGAAAACCCCAGATAACAAGTTTTAGTCCAATAAAATAAAATAATTTCGGCTTTAGCCCAAGGTACAGGCAGAAGGCGTAAACAACTTTTTTGGTTTCAGGGGGTCATGAAACTTCGACATTTATCAAAATCTCAAGTTCGATTTTTTTGACGATCGCAATACTTTCTCTCAGAGGTGCAGGGAGAAAGTAAAAATTGTTGTGCTCCGCACAGACTTTATCGCTCTTTTACCTAAAAATGGAGATATTTACTGAAAACATGTAATATATGTTAAACAATCCCCTATAATATATACATGTTTGCTAAAACACTCCACCTTAAAGCATAAATTAATCATTACAGAGATATTGATAGAATAAAAACATCTCTGTCCTCCGACGAATATAAAAAAATACATTTCAAATTTCAAAGATTTCATTAAAAATATATTTGCATATAGCTCAAAAACTATGGGTTTCATAAAAATATATTTCATCTGATAAATTTTATTTTTAACTTTACTGTAACTTTACAACGACAAGTTGTTTCATATTTAAAATTGTAACGGAGATATGATCAAAACTTGATATTTCCACTTCGTGAAATACCCTCAGTCAATCTCATGGTAAAACGTGAATAACCATTTTGTTTATAATGTTAAATAGCGCTTAGATACAAAATTCAACCAAAACTAAACGAGTGGATTTAGAGAAAATTGATATTTTTTCTATTTTTGGCCTTCAGTAAACTACCCTTAATTTTAGAGTTGGGTATCTAATTATAAAATGTTCTTGAGGAAACCTTATGGAAACCCTAGATACCAAGTTTTAGCCCTATTAGTAGGATGGTTTCGGCTCTACACCCAGATGGCATCGAGAAAACTACTTTTTCAGTTTCAGGTGGTTCATGAAACGTCAATATTTATCTAAATCTCTAGTTCAATTTTTTTCGACAATCACAATACTTTTGTCATCGAGGGGTCGAGAGAAAGTAAAAATAAATAAATCAATGCTCACTCGGTCGAAATACGAACCTCGACCTTTCCGTTACCATAAAATACCAGATGCTATTTTCATTTAGTCCACGTGCTAACTGGAGCTGCTTTTTGAATAATTAAATAAGAAATGAGGATATTCCGGACGGATAGTTGGCTTAAGAGGCGTTGATATAAAATTAAATGGAGATCACAGCTTTTACCAGCATACGAACTCGAACCAAGGTTACCCAAGAGATTTCAAGGGACGTATCGTAACATTGTCCTCGAACAAAGATGATCACGTCCGTCGATCAAGGGCAGTAACACTCACTCGTCTGACGAGATGGATATGAAATGCAGTATAATGTTGACGATAGCGATGAGGAGCGCTACCATGCCGGCGAAGAAGCCCTTGTTGGAGGAGCGGCAGTCTGCGCTGAGGAACATGTTACTGGAGACTACACCGGAGTGTATAGGCGCGTCGCTGTGTAGGTCCGTCGTCCCTGCGCTGGCTTCGTCATCGCTGTGATCCTCACCACCTCCGTGCTCGTTCTGGTGACCTATGTTGTGCCAGATCACGTACAGGATACCGGCTGCCAAGAGACAAACACAGGGGTAACTCACCCGACTTGACTCGATTGTATTAACAACCTTGCCTTGTAAAAATACGCCCTAGAGCATGTTGTGTATTTCAACCAGTGAGCTCGTGCAGATTGTGGTAGTGGCCATGCACGGGTGCAGCACATCTTTAGGTAATGTGCTATGTGGTTGAAGCCACACCCCTAGAGTGCGCCATTATAGTTAAGTTCCACAAATGAGCTCGTGTGGGATGTAGTGGGTGTCACACGTTTTATGTTAAATGTGTACCGTTCTAAATAAATGATAAGCAAGATGATATCGACACTTAAAACCTACCGAAAGGATGTTGTGGCTCAAGCGATACACTGTAACAGCATGTCTCTTACTAGCCTCCCTAAAAACTTCATAACAACACATAATCCAACTCACCAACGATGATGCTGTACTCTATCGTGAACGGATAAAGGTAAGGAGAAAAGTTGTCCCTGATGATCACCATCTGCGGAGGACCGTAGCAGTAGTGGGTGACCATCAGGCTCTCGTTTAAGACTCTCATTTTGGTCACGTGGTCGTCTGTAACACGAATACATCCTTCACGATACGGGTGAGAAATCAGGTATAATCATCGAATAGGAATACAAAGATACATGATTAGTTATACCTTTAGACCTGCTTCATCCATCCATCCATCCATCCATCCATCCATCCATCCATCCATCACTCTCGTGTTGTACTATACGGTCGATGAAGATCCGAGTTCAAATCCCTATCACGTGTAGCGAAGGTGTTATTTCCTAACTGGTTTTACATTCTTCCTACACTCTATTGTGGGTACACTTCCTTTAAATTTAATCCTACACATCCCTTTCTCATTAAAATAATTAGTATATATGCGTATAACCTGAACAGGTAGTAAGAACGTGGTGATAAAAAATCTATACTTTTAAGAGGGAGGAAGATTCTATCCTATGATGCATATTATATATTGGTTGTTAAAAATGTAGCAGTTTTGTAATCACCAGGGCTTGAATTTTTCGACGTTATATAACTTTTTTTCGTCATGCACAATGTTCATAAATGCATACATAAACTCTTTTCGCGATCCACTTGTTGTATATATATGTATATTTTATAGGTCATTTTTGTCGTTTTGAAATTTAAAGATATAATCTCTTGGTTAGCGTAATTTTTGAGTCATTTTAAATCATCCACGTTTTGTAAGTATATTTGATATATATATATATATATTTATAAATTTTATTAATGTTCAAACCTAAGTTTTTTTCAACGCACATTTGTTGGAATGAGAAAATAATTTAGGCAATGAACGTTGTATTCTCTCTGCTTGTGTGGTTGTACAATATACACTCCTTCAGATACATTACAACTAAGTTGAAGAGGATTCAGTGCTACTACTTCGGGGAGGGTTCAGTTGTAAGAGTGTAGCTACTAATTCTCAAGAAGATATTTGTAAATCACTATTAAATCTAGCCAAATGCAATAGTTTAGTTGTTAAATACTTTTCATTTCATTTTAAATTAATAAAGTGCGTGTGTAATTTACTCGTTTGAAAATTTAAAGTAATTTTTTTAGAATTTTTAGTTCATCAAAATCCGGGCCCTGTTAATCAATCTGATCAATAGCAAATTCCCACGCCAAGCCTAAATTGGGAGTGGCCGGAAATGCTACATAGCCAAACACTTTTAAAACTCGAACACTGCTTACCACCACTACTGGGAACATTGGAAAATTCTAAAACAATCTTTGTGACGGTGTCCAGGGGTTTAGAAAGGCAGTCTCTTGGTTCACGATCAGAAACAATTTACCATTGGGAGCAGTTGTGCAACCAGAAATTGTGGAAAGATTCGCAATACCACCCACTTTAATTTTTATACATCTTTACGTTTATAGATGTGGAGATGATCGCCACAAGCTGCTACAGTTTTTGGTGCTTAGCACCTTCTCGGTATGGCCCTGGGGTTGAAGGTACTTACTATGGATAGTCAAAGGCGTCCCCGTAGTTAGCGGCTGCTCCGTCGTAACATCACCGTAGTCTTTCTTGTTGACGTAAGTACTGAGGTAGTCCATCGTCTCCCGAATGATGGCCCACATCCAGAAACAAATGGTGGAGGCGATGCAGTGGACCAAGAAGAAGATTGCCATCGGAACAAAACGGTTAATCATCACCTTTTCAAACAGTCAGAGAGAGTAGATGGAAACATTGGTTATATCTTCCCATGAGCTTTAAAGCAAGTATTTTAATAGCGTAACTAACATATCCTCACTATACTTCAACGATTACGTTGATATAATTTTTATAGCACTGGACGTTTTAAGTCATTTCCCCTTTCCCTCCCCAACATTTGTTTATTTTTGATCGAAAAGGTGTTAGCTAATATAATACTGATGATATTCGTGGTCACGTGGGATAAGGTGTTCATATCATTTGGTCAAGTTTCTGCCAGTGATGGAATTAAGATTTAGTTAAGGGCAAGGAAAGCAAATTTTTCCAAGGGAGGCCCGCCATAAAATGTTACTTTACCTTTAGCCAATACAAGTTTATATATCTATGTATGGAGCCCATTAAAGGGGTCCATCAAATTCCAGTGGCACAAACAACACCTCTTAACAACCACCTTTAAACAGCCTTGGTTTCAACTTCTTACCGGGTTCACCGAAGGAGTTTTTTCCCCCCTTATGCCGTTTCCAATACTCTTGATTCAAATAAGGAGATACTTACTATAAGTTATACCTGTCTTATCCCTACATAATTAGTGTAACAATAAGTGGATAGCCCAGACAGGTAGTAAGACTCGGTGAGTGTGCGTAATAATCCCCCCTTCCTCACACACAAACATAAAAAAAAAAATCGAAACATATCTCAACGTTCACTTGACACCCCTTAGAAGTCGGAGGTCATGACAAATATTCAAGAAATGTTGATATTACTATGTGTAGAAAATGAATATGGACCAATATTTTCTTGGTTTTGTTTTCAACACAATTTATTGTTATAAGAACGGTTAAAACACTGATCTAAACCAACATTAAATTCCATCCCACCTTAATGCTTTGCCTCTAAATATTTTACATTAAGCGTGCAGGACCCCTCACCTCCCACCCCACCCTAAAAATCAGTCTATCCTTCCCCCTGCCTCAACGACTCACGTGAGAGTACTTGAAGATAAAGAAGAGCTGGAAGAAAGAATATATGGGGTAGATCACGTCGAAGACCAGGGTCACCACGCTTGCGCAGTTGGTGTACTGGTCATCGTCCCAAAAGAAGAAGGTCACATGGTACACCAGAACTATGATGCAGTGGATGAGATGGCCGAAACAAAACACTGTGAGATAAAACAAACTAAAATGAATACAGTATATTCAGCAAGCCTTACTCCAAGATTTGAGGTTTCATCATCTACAAGGAAAACAGATTTCTTCCCCCCAAATCATGTTAGCCCTTTCTTTCTCCAGACTAATTCTAGGATTTCCATAAAACACTCACACTTCTTATTCGGTTTCCTTAGTTAAGTCAATTTAACTAAACAGGGTCATTCAAATTCGATTATGTTCCAGATAATCTGGGTTTATGGCCCAATGGCTGAACCTAAGGCCGAGACAAACCAAAAGCCTAAGGTTCACTCCTTGATCTAGATCTAGTTTGAGAATACAAAAATATTGGTTTTCGGCCAACATTGAGCATTTTAATATAGTATTAGTCGAGTATTTTTAATGCCAATCAAAAGTGAGAACTGCATATCACATAACTTGACGTGAAAGAAGATGTAGTAGGTAGCTTTTATAGCTTTCAGATAATGTTCTTCTTAAGAAAATTGTATTCTAATAGCCTTGTCAAAAGTCGCTAGTTTTATTTATGATTTGTGTAGCTTTTACCAAAAGGCTTACAATCCCTTCTTGAGTTATATTACCACTGACACTACCTCCTGTTTTAAACGATAAAAAAAAAATAGAGCCACGTCATCATTGGCGTTGCATCAGTTGCTTAGAGAAGACTGACCGTTTTACCTGATGTCACAGCTAAGAGGTTTTGGATCTCAATACTTACAGAGTTGGATGAAAGTACGTCAAAACAAGCTATTTATATGAAGGAATCTATGTGTACGGATATATTTATGACCTTGTTGACACCACGTAAAGCCTGCACTGATCGTCATCTCTTGAGGAAAATGAATGGTTAATATTGAGGAAATGGTCTTGTGTTCATGTGGTCAATCTTCTCTCAAATATACGACAAATTTTATAACACTGGTTTGTCGATGTTACTCAGATACCTACCCGCAACACATCACCTTCAGACTTAACTGAATGCAAGAAGATTTGGTGACAGTTAACTAAGAGAGAGCGAAGATAAATTTTTTCTCCATAAAACATTCAATTCCTTCAAAAGGTGATATCAGTGTATTTATGTATAGGCTTTACATAAGTATTTATAAAAATTAGACTTGGGTTGAATCTACTAGTTTACGAATCTGAATCTCCAATATTAACCCTTCGAATCCCAAATCCGAATTCTGGAAAAAATTACGAGCATAAGAGGAAATATAAACATAATGGAATAGCATAAAATAGAAATAGTAACTAAATGTTAACATTCCTTCTTTTAATCCATTCATTATAGCATTTATATATTCAGTTAAGTGTTAAATTACTGGTCTGGGGCCTGGAAGTTAAGTTCATTTTATATTATAACTTGTTCTGAAACATTAACAAGCAGTATTAGAGCTTTAAAACAAAATTGACTTGAAAATTAGATTTTTTGTTTGTTTGTTTGAGTATTTAATACCCGAATCCGAAATTTTTTCGGATCCTCGAATTTCGAATATCATTAAGGATTCAAGTATTCAAGGTGTAATCCCTTATATATATATATATGTAGCCATATATATATATATATCCATACTAGACGATTACTGACAAAGACACTGACTTGCTCGCAAGAAAGTGAGCGGTTTTGGATCTCTCATTTAATGGGCTTGGCGTTTTGGTAAACTCGTCGAGGCGACCAGATAAAAAGTACGGCCCATTCCCAGTATATCAACTAAGAAACTGGAACTGAAAGCGTATACATATTTTTTATTCTTTTACCAGCCGCCCCCAATTTGAGGTAAAAACTCCCGGCGTGTCGTCCCGTGGCGAAGTTGTAATGAGGTGGTAAATATTCTGGTTCCTTCATCTTCTTCGGCAAATGGATAGAGAACTGGAGGCCTTCAGTGGTTGAGCCGTTACATTCCACTTCGGCCTCTGGAGAAGACAGAGATGAGGCACACAACTTTGATTAGATAATATGAGGCAGTGGATTTATATCAAATATTATTCGGTGGGTTTTAAGGGTTCATAGAAGGGAGCTTGAGTTAAGATACTTTTTTTTTAGTTTCTATGACATTTTTGGCTCTCATAAATTAAATATTAGTTAATTAGATACGTTTACAATTTTCTGTTTATCTGTCATGGGCATTGATTGAATTTAACATCAAGGACACAACGACGAAGCAAGTCTGACACTTTATATAGGTCAAAATTTTCAAAGTGGAAATTCACCGACTGTATTAATGTATGGAATCCACTCATCTGGGGAAGAGATACCTCTTGCGAGGCTCCTCTAACCCGTCGTATATGTGTCTTTCGAGAGTAGCCACGCATTTATAACGTGCGCAACGAGCAATTTAGGAAGCGATGACACCGCGCCCACCATCGATCCCTCTCATCAACAAACATCTGAGAAACACCCCCGCCCCCGTACCCGTAGCCTCTGACAGGAAGCCACTACGAGGGCGAGCACATCTCAAACCCATGAGATTCCAACATCTACCCGGCGCTGATTTTTAAAGGACATTTTCTCTTGATATTATGACACAGAATAAATAAACTGCTGCCGATTTTTTTCAACAAAAAGGGGTTTTGCCCATAAATACTGTAAAAATACTATACTTGACTAGCTTTCTCTTACCATTCCACCTAAAACATTTTACGAACCAAGTTAAAACTTATAAGGAAAGGCCTAGTTCAACTAATCCATATTCGTGAGGTCCTTAGTTCCTAGTATTTAATATATCCACATTTTAACAACACATAGATGAGTGTAAAATGCCGATACAAAATTCGTACGCCATAGTGTTCTTAAGGAGTTGTATTGAACAAGTATTTAGTCATAATTTTGCAAGTTTATATTTTATTAATATATTTCAAATAATTATTCTTTGATCACTTAACTAAAGTAACGATTATAGGCTTTTTTTTAGCAAAAAAAAAAATCTAAAAGGGTTGAATCCTACAATTCTCGAATCCAAACCTCGAATCCGAATCTTAAATCTTCTTTCTTATCTCGAATGCAAATTCGGATCCTCGGTGGTAGCGCCCTACTTTCGCAGTAGACTAGACTGCCAATGACGGGGAGATCGAGGTTCGAATCTCACTCAGGTGTTTTGAGGGTGGTTTTTACAAAACTGTTTTCCAACCTCCTTCCACGTAAATGAGGGTACATTTCCTATAAATATAATCTACGTAATTAGTACATAATCGTATAATCCGAACGGGTACTAGTAAGGCATGGTACCAAAAATAAAAATATATATTCTTATCCTGTTATTGTAAGCTTGATTAGCTGGGAACTCAATTATTCAAGTCATAGAAAGCCATAAAATATGTATTAAGATGCTTTAAATAACATTTTCAATTAAGTTTAACAAATAAAGTAGATTTTCCATAAAACCCATTTAACCACCTAGTTTTAATTACCCAGGAACAATGTTGTATTTTTTCTTACCACCACGTCTTCTTTCGTATTTCTCTTTGGTCACAAGCTTTTGGTGGTATCTAGAAATGTCCGTGTACAGGAAGATCAGATAGAAGAAACTCATGCAGACGAGATAAATGTTGTAAACCTGGAAATAAAAAATAATCATTTATATATTATACTGTCGTTACCCGCCCAACCCCGTGGGTAAATCTGGCAGGAAATATGCAGGACACTAGAAGACTGACCTCTTTTATATATATATATATATATATACTTTCTCCCCGTTCGGCTTATACGCCTATGTACTAATTACGTTAATGGTTTTAGGGATGAGGAAGATCATATTTGTAGGAAATGTATCCTCATTTACGTGGAAGGAGATTAGAAAACTGTTTTTGTAAAAACAACCTTCAAAACACCTGACTGAGATTCGATCCTTGATTTCCCCGTCATTGGCAGTCTAGTCTACTGCGAAAGTAGGACGTTACCACCGAGGATCCGAATTTGCATTCGAGATAAGAAAGAAGATTTAAGATTCGGATTCGAGGTTTGGATTCGAGAATTGTAGGATTCAACCCATTTAGATGTTTTTTGCTAAAAATAGCCTATAATCGTTACTTTAGTTAAGTGATCAAAAAATAGTTATTTGAAATATATTAATGAAAATATAAGCTTGCAAAATTATGACTAAATACTTTGTTGTTCAATACAACTCCTTAAGATCCCTCAATAGGGTCAAGACACAATATTTATATATTAAAAAAAAAAAGTATCTTCCCCGCTCTGAGCTCGTCCTCATTATCAATAGTTTCTTCGCAAGTTGGTACAACCCATTTAGAAACGATAACAAAATGTTTGCACCCACTTCGGTGGCTGCGTGGTCTAACGCGCAACCCTCGTGTTGGACTAGACTGCCGATGACGAGAAGTTCGAATCTCGGTCGGGTGTACTGAAGGTGATTTTTTCCAAAATGGGTTTCCACTCTCCCTCAACGCAAATTCGGGTACACTTCCTATGAAATATAACCTAACAAATCCCTAAAACTATTAGCGTAGTTAGTATATAAGCGTAAGACCCGACGAACGGGTAGTAAGAGACTGTGCTAAAAAAAATGGTCTTCGCGTGACAGCTGATGTAGTTACGTCTTACGATAGCGGTTTAGATTACGTCAGACTTGTCCATTTTTCAGAACTAAGATGCCAATCTATGACAATATATTATATACAAACAAATAAAATGGAAAATTTCAATAACCTTTAAAAGACAAATACGTCAATCTCGTCTTGTCCGACTTGTCATTGGACGGGGAGGTTTGGGTTTGAACTCCTACCTGGTGCACCTAGGTGGTTACCCCTAATTGGTTTCTCCATTTTCCTCCATACAAATGCAGTTACGTTTCCTCTAAATTCCCCCTTCCTTATTCCGTTAGTGAAAATATGAACACCGAAAAAAAATCATCCGTATAATTTTTAAAAATATATTTGCATTACTTTCTTTTTCAATACAGGTTTCTGAACATAATTACTGCTAGAATGCTCTTGCGATAAGAAATAGGTGACCTGGTGGTCTAGGTGTAAGGTGTCGGACTTCTGTGCTGGGGGTCCGGGGTTCAATCCTCGGTCCCGGCACAGATTTATCTGATTGCCAACCCTTCCTTCACCTCTGACAAGACGTGTATTAATCACAACTTGTGAATGTGAGGAATGCCAGGCCTCCGCCGTGGTTCGGATCCCATGTTAAACTGTAAGTCCTCCATTTCGTCTCACAATCATCCTACCATTACACAGAAGTGTAAGTGCGTATAACCCGAACGGGTAGTAATACGCGGTAATAATAATGATAATAAATAGAATTTCCCCTTGAGGTGGATTGTAACTTACCGCCGCTAAATCTCGGAATGACGTGGAAACGTCTGCTAAGTATAAGGAAAGCCCAAGGACGACAATAAAGATTCCATAGATTAAGCTCATAGTATATACAAGAACGCCACTGAAAATAAAATAAAAAACAAAGTTATTTTTTAAATTATGAAACGTTATTGGTTAGAATGAATTTCCGATCACTACATTCATTTGTTTCTTAAGTTATAGACTTAAATAAATACATTTTCTATTTTTACTCTTTTTACAAGATAAAGAGGGTACAATTAAGGTGCGGCAGAAGGGAGTGCGAATAATTTTACAGTTTTTATAGCATGACTTTTTGGCCAAAATAAATAAAATATTTCTCCAGTAGCAACATAGAGTTTAGTTTTCTGCACGTGCTAATATCAACAGATCTTGAATATCTGTCAAGGGTGTCCTGGAATTTTGTCAAAACATTTTCTCTTTATTAAAAAAGTTTTGACAAAATTCCAGGACACCCATGAAAGATATTCAAGATCTGTTGATATTATCATGTGCAGAAAACAAAACTCTATGTTGCAACTGGAAAAATATTTAATTTATTTTGGCCAACAAATTTCAATTCTATAAAAACTGTAAAAATAATTTCGCTCCCTTCTGCTGCACCTTAATTGATATACTTTATAAACATTTAAAGGGCAAAGTACCCTTTAAGATAATTTCTGGGGCCTCAATTTCCAATCATAACAAAACAGTATTGAGGAATGTATTATAGCTAGACTAAAGCTTAGCATTGCAATTGTAAAAAAAGGGGGGTTATTTCTACTTTGTTTACCATATAATAAAAATAATATTTGTAGTTATAACCTAAAATACAATCCATGGGATGGAGATTGCTATGATACACGAAGTTTCATTTACTGAAACGTTAGCAATTTTATTTTTAGATTTCTTTTGTTAATCTTTATATTGAAATTAAACATGTCTTGTTTCGTGAGAGTAATGAGGGGGTATTCTTTAAAACTAAAAGATTTCTTTAAAACTTTTCAATACTTTCATTTTGCCTAAATCAAAAGTTCTAATCTCTATAATTCATGAGTTTATCAAAGGTCAAACCTGTTGTTAAATGTCTGATTAAAATAAGTTTAAAGACTTAAGTAAACGCTCATTAAGCTTATACAAGCTCTTGTAGATTTAAACAAATGATGATAGTATATAATTTTTACTTAAGTTTACACATGATCTACTTTTAAATACTCAAGGTAATCTACAAAACAAAAGAGCCACTAAATAGTAAAACCAACTTTATCACTTATTTTACTAGTTCTGTATAGGGATGTGAAAAAAGTATCGTTACTTTACTAATATCAATATTTTCCTTTCGATAACGGCATTTTTTTTACCCGATACTTTTTACCGATACTTTTATCGATATTAGTATTAACACACTGGTATCGAAAGAAACAACTTTTTTGTTATCTTCACTCTTGCTGAGATTAAATGTTTACTAGTTGGAAGTGTGGAAGAAGAACAAATGACACTATTTCTCAATTCTCACTCATTTTCTGCTCGACAAGCAAGAAGAACTTTAGCATTCAATCTCTTTTAGCTCTTCATAATTCATAACTGTTCTTTCATCTTTGTTTATAAGTACAGACCCGCCTCGGTGGCGTAGTTGGCTAACGCGCTAGTCGTGTTGAGCTAGACCGCCGAGGACGGGGAGATCGAGGTTCGAATCTCGGTCGGGTGAACTGGGGGTGGTTTTTCCTAAATGGTTTTCCACTCTCCCTCCACGCAAATGCGGGTTCACTTCATCTAAATTCAACCTTCCCATTTCCTAATCCATTAGTGTAATTAGTACTTAAGCGTATAACCCGAACGGGTAGTAAGACGC
>CABFWO010001684.1:56078-66904 GCA_902155825.1 Timema genevievae
GGGGGGGGGGGTGGCGGCAACACATGCAGTACGCCACGCAAACCAACACAAGCATCACCACAGCTCCCTCAACCTGACACACACGATGGTGCCAGTTAGTCGTTACTTACTAATCATGATTTACACCACATTACCCCTGTTTGTGCTGAAGATGGATGAGTTGCCTACCCACCAGGCGCATACATTTCCAACTGTGACGTCTCATATGGCCGTCATTTTGCGTTATCCACCCCAAGCTCATCGAGTGTAAATACTTATCCTGTCATTCCCTAAAACCTGTATAGTTTTTTTTTTACCAGGAGATACGAGTAACCCCGTGTATCTGCTTTCAAACACCCCCCAACACTCACCAAGAGTACTGAAATCGGCGAGACTATGAGTTCTCCGAAAGCCATCTTGCTTGTTGACGACACCTGGAGGAAGTACCAACTGCAACACCGTTCTATTACCATCTCTAGGAACCTACAGACAAATCCAAAACCAGAATTAGGGACCAACGTTAAAGACAGGCCCACTGTCCTGTTATGCCAACGATGTCAATAAACTGGTCAGTTTATTAACTATATATTTTCATAACACCAACTGTAGCACCGTCCTGCTACCATTTCTAGTACCATACTAGATACTACTAATATGATATTATGTTGTAAGCCTAGATGTCACCAACAGATTTACACACATAACATTACCT
Source organism: Timema genevievae (assembly GCA_902155825.1). NCBI lineage: Eukaryota > Metazoa > Arthropoda > Insecta > Phasmatodea > Timematidae > Timema > Timema genevievae. The sequence goes on from CABFWO010001684.1 coordinate 56,770, forward strand.
AACCTAGCCAAACCTAACCGAACCTTTCCCAATTATCTTTTAACTTTGAGCTTGTTAACAGATAAAATATCATTCATTTGACTTAATTTTTTTTCTTCGTTTTCCAAAAAGTGTGTTTGGATTATCCGGAATTTTGGACTGCTGGGGTTCGCTCTAACGGGGTTTTGCTGTAACTATCTCATGTAATTAAATTAGTTTTAGAATAGTAAATATCTTGTGTATTTATTTAAATGTTTGCGTGCTCTCATTCATCAATGAACTGGCGACCTGTCATAACAATACAATCTTCAGCATGTACACTTCTTTCATGTTAAAATGCAACTATTTTATAATTTATACTATCATACAGGATAATATGCACTGTACATTCTTTTTACTTAAAAATCATTGCAGGCGAACTGGCGGTCTAGGGGTAAGGTGTCTGACTTCTGTGTTGGGAGTCCGGGGTTCAATCCTCGGTCCCAGCACAGATTTATCTGATTACAAAACCCTTCCCTCGCCTCTGACAAGACGTGTATTAATCACAACTTGTGGATGTGTGGAATGCTAGGTCTCCACCGTGGATCGGATCCCACGTTAAACTGTAAGTCCTCCATTTCATCTCACAATCACCCTACCATTACATATTAGAGTGAGTATAACCCGAACGGGTAGTAAGACAAGGTACTAATAATAATAATAATAAAAATAATAAAAATTATTGCAGCAGATTTTTTTCCTTATAGTCCATTTTGAATGCCCTCTTAAAAAACCAACAGTAGCCTCCCATCATGGAGGTATCCCGATTAACTTTGTTATTATTGCGATCTGGGTATATTATTGGTCTTGAGTCTTTTAACGGACCAGTAACTTACTTATCATGGGATCAGATAAAGTAAAAAAACAAACTATATTTATTATAGTCTCGCCAAATAGCTATTTATTAAATTCGTAGAACGTTTGTAAAGACCTAGTTTATTCCAATGATATATTGTAAACACCGAAAATAAAAAGACCAAAACAAGTAAATCCAAAGTTAAGTGGCTTAATCCATGAACAAATAAAAACACAAATAAGTGAATTAACTTAAATTCGTCCAAGCGAAATCGACTTTCTTTAATGAAGTATGAACTCGGTAATATTATCCTTTATAAACTAGGTATTAGGTTTTGCAGTTTTTATGGCAAAACATTCTTTTTGGACAAAATAAATAAGATATTTCTCCAGTACAAACATAAGAGTTTAATTTTCTTCACATGTATCAATATTTTTTTGAATATATGTCATGAACATGGTGATATTATCTAACAAACTTTTTAAATGAAGATAAAAAGTTGTCATTAAATTCCAGAACACCCTTGACAGATATTCGAGAAAATTTTAGATCACCATGTGAAGAAAACTAAATTCTATAATCGTACTGGACCAATATTTTATTTATTTTAGCCAAATAATGTTTTGATTTAAAAACTGTTAAAATACTCACCTTTTCTCGCGTACCCTTCCATCCCACCTTAAACAAATTAGAATATCCGCACTGATGGCAACTTGGATAGAGGCGTCAGTCTCGTATAGTCTGGTCTACCATTGACGAAAATGTTTGGGATAGAATCCAGATAAAGTGTACTGAAGTGCTTTCCTTTAAATTATTACTTACTCGCTTTCCAGGAAAATGTGGTCGTATTATCTCTAGAATTCTACCTTTCTTTCTTAGTGTGAATATGTGGATATCCCCGATGAGTAGTTAGATGCGATACAACAAACATGTTTGATCAATTAGCAAGGTTGGCTGAGTGGTTTACAGTTCTTCTTTTGGCCTGAGACGCCATTGGTTCTGTACTAATCGGGTGCACTGTGATTTTTTATTCTCTATCCAGGCAAGTTCTGGTGATTTTTTTTCAAAATACAGCCCTCTGCCTGTTAGCAGAGTTAAGTAAACGGTATCATACTTGGCTCACTAAGCAGGGTGACACTCTTTACAATGCCCTTGGGTTGTTTTTATTACCATTAATACACGTGGTTTTCAACCTCATTCCAGGCGAGTGCCAATACATTTCCTCAAAACTTACCAACCCTTATAATTTATAACTAGACGAGACAACTTAAGTTTCTACTACTAAGGCCACAGTCAATAAATAATATTATTAATAATTCAAAATAATGGTTGTCAAATGGTTTAAAAACTTAGAGTAGTATGTACACTGTTATTTTGTTTTGATAAAAAAAACTGCCTTAAAGTTGTAATTTGATTGTAATTAATATCACCTTTTCTTACTGAAACTATAGATAAGTCCCTGATGATCACTATAATGTAGTTCAAGTCTCATACACTAGTTCCGTTGGTCACGTGACTTAAAAGTGTCACACACGCAAAAAAACTAGATTTTTAGATTGACGGTGCTTAGTGCATTTTGGATGTTTTTTAAATATGATTTATCACTCTGGTTTTAAGATTCCCTCTTTGGGATAGAAACCTGTTTGGATGCACTCAGGGTGACTTACCTAAACGGTTTTACACTCTTCCTCCACTAAAATGCAGGTGCATTTCCTTTAAATTCGTCCTTCCTTATCCTTAACACACTATCGTAATCAGTACATAGTCGTATGAACCAAATGGGCATTAAGACTAGCTACCCACCTCCGTGGCGTAGTTATAGAACGCGCTAGTTTCGTGTTGAGCTAGACTGCCAAGAATGGGGAGACCGGGGTTCGAATATCGCTCGGGTGAACTGGGGGGAGGGGTTCCTAAATGTTTTTTCACTCTCCCTCCACGCAAATGCGGGTTCACTTTCTCTATATTCAACCTTCCCAATTCCAGCCCTTAAGCGTAATTAGGACTTAATCGTATAGCCCGAACGATTAGTAAGACGTGGTGCTAAGTATTATTATTATTATTATTTATTAGTAAGACTAGCTGTTAAAAAAAGAAAAAAGCTATTACGAGAGTGAGAAAACGGATTGTAGAGTTCGTAACTTTCTAGAGGTTTACCTTAATCAAAGATAATATTTTTTTAATCACTCGTAAATCAATCATATTATTATCTACAAAGAGAGCTCGACAAGGATTTGCAAATACTCCAAATCTACTTATCATTCCACCGGCAGCTAATACCAAAGGGAATTAAGAAGCCATTATCAGAAATTTTAACGCGATAAATTATTGATCGAATCAAATAATATCAGACTGATGGCATCAACATATTTATGTTGCAATATTCAAAGTAAATGCAGTCATTCGTTGAAGAAAATAAAATTGCATTACGGCTTTCAACCCCTTCGTCTCGACCACATTAATCATTTACACTTGTGGTGTAGCCACTGGAAAGGCAGGATTTTGGAAATGTTAACTCCGACCTTGTACTATTTATTGGTGGTGGGCCAGCCCCAGCATAATTATAGGACAAACTTTCTAAATTGTCACCATAACATTAACTTAACACTTAACTGAAAGTATGAATGTTATAATGAATGAATTATAGTAAAAAAAAGTTAAAGTTTAGTTACTATTTATATTTTATATTTCCTCCTAGATTATTTTTTTTATATTCGTAAAATTTGGGCTTTGACTCAATTCTATAGTAAAAATTCAAACAAAATAAAATGTTGGATCAAAAAATATGCCAAAGTGTTAAAATAACACAGTTTATGAAGAAACATTTCATATTCATAGGTTTGAAAAACAATCAAGTATTTTTTTAAATAAAATAATTAGACCAAAAAAAATTCTAGCAGAAACGTAATAAATCATGTGACGATGCGCTCTAAGGCAATCAAGAGATTTCAGTCTTATCAGCGTTGTCTGTTCGGCGAGATCTTCAAGAACGTCAGCTTTCCTTTTTCTGCGCGACAACATCAGCTTTGGAAACCCAATGTATTTCAAATATAAACCAGTAAATCAGTACAAATGCACCTGCAAAGCGAGATATTAGAATACAGCTGCATCTACTGTTGTGAAATGATTTAAAAAAATATTCGTTAAATGAGTAGCTCGTGTGTAATTCTTGATTAGTAATTAACAAACATAATAGCTTGGCTATTTAATTCATAATTATATGTGCATTCGTACAATAATTGGTAGCAAAAAGCCAACCACCTAGTTGAAGATGGCTGCGTTATCTGATAGCTCGTGATCTTAATGGATCACACATATGTAGCTGTAGATTCCCACACGTCCAATACAGACTCTGCCTTAAATAATAATAATAATATTTAGCACCGCGTCTTACTACCCATTCGGGTTATACGCTTAAGTACTAATTACTCTAATGGATCAGGAATTGGGAGGGTTGAATTTAAAGGAAGTGAACCTGCATTTGCGTGGAGGGAGAGTGGAAAACCATTTTGGAAACCCCCTCCCCCCAGTTCACCCGACCGAGATTCGAACCTCGATCTCCCCGTCCTCGGCGGTCGAGCTCAACACGACTAGCGCATTAGCCAACTACGCCACCGACCGAGGCGGGTCTCTGCCTTAAAATATGAGTGAATAATGACTCTGTGCTTAGGACGACTCCTGGATAACTCGGTGGTTAAAACATTGGCGTACTAAGCCAAGGGTCACAGGTTCAATTCCCATGTCCAGGTGCCATTTTTCAATTTAAAGAATATAGTTTTCATTGGTTTCATCCCAAAACAGTGTTAAGAAAACATCCATTGTGATATAAATCCTAAATATTTGTTTATCCCATAGAAAATAAAATAAGCCGGTAATCATATGTTTCTAATTTATGTTTCAAAGTATTATGGGTCAACATACGTTTCTGCTACACTGGATATTATCATCTCTAAGGGAACTGCATGCCTACTATTGGTAAACAGCGTTGTCACTGTGTGGTTTTCACGTGGGAGATAACACCTCGAAAATTAGATAAATTTGACAACGCTGGACTATCAATGTTGCCAGAGCTATTTTTTTTCATCACAGCAAACCACCGCATTTTGACATATCGGAAAGCCTGGCAATATAGCAACTGTTAATAAAGAAAGAGAGAAGATAGATTTTTTCTTCATGACCTCTGTTCCTTCAGAGGTGATATTCAGTGTAGCGTGGGATGTTTTATTTTGCACCACGTCTTACTGCCCGTTCGCGTTATACGCTTATGTACCAACTACGCTAGTTATTTTAGGGATCAGAAAGGCTATATTTATAGGAAGTGTATCCACATTTGCTTAGAGGGAGAGTGGAAAACTATTTTTGGATAAAAAACCCTGGGTACACCTGACTGAGATTAGAGCCTCAATCTCCCCGTCATGGGCAGTCTAGTATTATGCGAGAGTAGCGCGTTAGACCATTTGGCCACCGAAGTGAATTGCTGCTCTCAGTTTTAGGCGAACCATGTGAATCAAGCGTTACTCACCCTGGCCGGTTTGGTCGGCTGCCCCAGGGTGTAAGGTATGGCCCCTTCCCCTTTCATCTTGCCGTGAGATGCCCTGTGTCTCGAGCCAGTCGTACCGGAACTCTCCACGTAGTAGGGGTCGAAGTCGGGACGCGGTATCGGATTCAGCTGAAGGCTCTTGGCTGACAACTGACGTTGCATCTGTTTGCGGCGTCTGAAGAGGTCGTCCCGAATGAGATTCTGAAGAGAAAAAACAAACCCAGGTGCATCTGTACAGGGTAGGAAGGGGCTGCATCTAGAGTTTACCTAAACAGTAGCGTGTCGTTGAGTGTTGACAGGATAAGCATAATTAGAATAAACTTCACCAAAAACATATTTTATAAAATTTTCTTCGAAGCTACAATATACAATATGAAAAAGTTTTTGCGATTGTGTCGAGCCATTTATTTTAAGAACTATTATTATTATTATTACTATTTGAGTATTTAACGTACACTTTTGGAACCGACTGATTATATCAGCAAATAAGAATTTCTATTAGCGAGATGAAAGAGCCTGTCGATTTTGCCGAGAAAGATATTTTCACGTACCTTCCAAGGTTCTTTTAAATGCCATAAACGTCATGGAGCTAACGGCTTTACTTCCCTCCCGAAGGAAGTTGTGCTACGGATTTTTATCGCTCAAGAAAAACCCGTCGACCCCAGCTGGGTTTGAACCCACGGATATCGGGTCCTGAGGCAAGCACTTTACCCCAAGAATACCGAGGTTGACATTTAAGGAAAATTTATGCAAAACTTATTTTTTAAAAAATTCTCTTAAAAGTTATCCTAATGCCACCTGATGTGTACTATTTATTGTGTCTTACTATTTATTAAATAAGACCACCTCGACCATTTTTTTTCTCTCGCCATATTCGGGTTATACACTTATATCATTTATATTAATCACGTTAATGTTTTATGCATGAAGGTTGAATTTAAAGCAAATGTTCCCGCATTCGCGTGGAGGGAAAGTGTTAAAATCAATTAGGATAACCCACCCTTAGTACGCCCAACCAGAATTCGAACCCGTTATTCCCATCATCGAGAATCCATTTTATTGTGACGATCATTCGACCACCAAAGCACCTCGACTGTCACGCAATGCTAGTAAATTACCTTCTCTCTCAACTGAACAGCATCCTCCACGAAGACGTCGTCTTTCTCGTCCTTATGATCTTCTTCCGGGGAACGATTCCCAGCCGATGGTTTTGGGGCCCCTAGTGTACCCCTCTTCGTTTCGTCAGAGTCATCTGTCACGTTGGACTGGGAGGTCCCCGCGAGATTGACCCCGTTTGCGTTCATGGTTTTATCTTCCGAGTCCTCGCTGCCGAGACTGGAGGAGTTTGTTTCCGATGACAGGACCTCCTTCGCTTTACGGTACGACATCCTTGAAGAAATCAACCAAGGTGACAACTTAAGACGCTAAAATAGTCGAGCAGAAATTCCTAAACGCCAAAAACAGGTGGGTTTATAGCGTTCCCGGGAGGAGTTGTCTGGCAGTAAGAGAACAAACAGGAGAGGAGGAAAGTACAATTCCCAACACAATTTGTGTTGTGAGCCCCCATTCAATTCCCGAAGATCCATTAAATGCTCCTATACTAGTTACCTATCGTTTACCGGGCAGTTAGATCTTAGTGATCAACCAAAACATGTAATTTTTTTTAACTTTTCAAAGCAGAAAATTACAAACTTTAAACTTTTTCCTTTAGCACCGAGTCTTATTACTCATTTGGATTACATGCATACCTACTAACTACGTTCAAGTGTTTGGGATGAAGAAGGTTGCATTTAGGAAAATATACCCGCATTTGCTTGTAAAGATAGTTAAAACCCTTTATTAAAACCACCCTCAATTCACCCAACTGGGATTCAAACCCCGAAGTATCCGTCATTGCCAGTTCAGTTTATTGAAAGAACTACGCCTTAGGCCATTCGACCATCAAAGGGGGCTATACACCGATCACTTTAAGAAACACATCTTTTGATTTTAAAAAAAGTTCTCTTAGTGCTGACGCCTTAATAGTCTTGAACAAGGAAAGATTTTTATTTACATTTTGTTATTCACAACTTATTACCCGTCCGGGATATCCGCATATTATACGAGTAAGGTTGAGGAAGAGAGATATAATTGAGATAAAATGCAATAGACATTTTAATGGATGGAGAGTGAGGAAAAATTTTAGGAGAACAACACCTTAATATTTCATTTCATTTACTTGAGGTATTTACGTGCACTTTCTGTACACATTAATTACGGCACACACGACTTATAAACTAACTTAAATATAGAACAGACACAACATCCAAACGTCAGCCGTTAATAATTCATCAGTGTGAAAAGTGAAACACACATTTCACCAAAGATACATTTTTCGGCTATGACGGGAATCTAGCCCGGGACTCTTGGTTCAGTAGACAGACACGCTACCGATTGAGCCAAGGTGTCAGATTACCTCAATAAACCCGGTAAGACATTGACTCGCACTGTAAGTTTTAACCTTACTTACTCTATAGCATTAGACACTCGAAATTTAATAGACACACTAGCTAAAGTACATCACTTATCCTATCTTGAGCTAGCTATATCCAGTCTACCTCATTACACCATATCCCTATCTTGATCTATTTATAACCAGTCCACCTCATTACAGCCCATCTATTTCAAGTCCATTCCAATGTTTTCCTCCCATCTGCGTGTAGGTCTTCCCAATGGTCTCTTCCCATTGGGTTTGCCAGCCAACACCCTGAACACTGTTCTAGAATCTCCCATTCACGCTGCATGCCCTGCCCACCACAATCTTTGAGATTTGATTATCCTAACAATGTCTGATGATGAATACAGGATATGTCACTACGTAATTTCCCCACTTCTCAGTAGTCTCATCCCTTTTCGGACCAAATATCTTCATAAGCCCCTTGGTTTGGAAAACCCTGAATTTGTTTTCGTCATTTAAGGTAAGATACCACGATACAAACCCACAGAAAACAAAAGGTAAAATTATTGTTTTGTATATTCCAAGTTTTACGTTACTGAATAGCAGGCGAGATTACAACAACTTACTGACCGAGTAATAACATGTATTTACCGACTTCTAATCTAATATCGTTATTACTAGTTAAAATTGTTCCTAAATATTTAAATTCTGTAGCCGTGTAAAATTATATGTTGTTCGCAGTAATCTTTCAATTATTTACGACAGTTTATATTCTCTGTAATTTTTGGGTTATTCTTGATTGGATTTATTTCTTACGGAGATATCTCATAACGCCCACGCCCATCCTCCAAGCTGTAAGATCACCCCCTATTGGCTCTCCGCGACTGATCATTCAATATATTCGCAGCCCCCCTTCATATCTGAAGGCCGTATCTTCCATCCATAAATTGAGGGCGCGCTGTGCCGCGTGTAATAGGAACCCACGAAATACGGTATTAACATATTTAAATAATTTATACTTGAATCAGGTGACCTGGTGGTCTAGGGATAAGGTGTCAGACTTCTGTGCTGAGGGTCCAGGGTTCAATCCTCGGTCTCGGCACAGATTTATCTGATTGCCAAACCCTTCCTTCACCTCTGACAAGACGTGTATTAATCACAACTTGTGAATGTGAGGAATGCCAGGCCTCCATCGTGGTTCGGATCCCACGTTAAACTGTAGGTCCTCTATTTAATCTCACAATCACCCTACCATTACACATTAGCGTAAGTGCGTATAACCCGAACGGGTAGTAAGACGCGGTGCTAATAATAATAATAATAATAATAATAATAATAATAATAATATACTTGAATCCATTTTACAATCTTACTTACCTAATCACATTCCTAGATTTTGTTTGTTTACTATTTCAAAACCTCACTCTAGTCAATGGAATCAACAAACCAAATTTCCAACCACCACAACTACGGTACAACCAAAACCACGCCACTGAATCGTCCTTTGATCTGAACACAGTTTATATCACCTTTCGATAATCTTTTGTATCTGAAAAACACGTCATTCCTGCCATAGATATCAACTAAATTCAACAGAAGCTCCAAAGAGAATTAAAGGATTATCACTTAGAATCTTCAAATCTCTGTGTCGGTTTTGTAAACTTCAACTGCGCTGTTTTATGATGTGCAAATCTTTCTCTGATTTCTTAATGTTAGACATTAATTGTGTTGCTCGGGTATTAGCTTAGGGTTCACTACATGAGTGGTTCGAGGATTTTCTTGAGGGAGGTGGGAGGGGGGGGGGGAGAAAGAATCTCTCACGTGACAGGTTTAGGGGATGTTCCTCCTCGGGGAAATTATGACGAAAAAAGAGATGTTCATCATCAATGACGACTCACGGAAGATTGCTCCAGTGTTGCCAAATGTACGTTCTGGATACTTATTTTGATATAATTTAAACACGTGTACAATCCAGTTTTAGGATATTTTCTAAAATTAATATCCTGTGGCCCTGCTATCTAGTAAAAAAATTTTTTTTTTAGGAAAATCACAGTGCTTATCAATATAATGCCAGAAAGTAGTATCCTACCGGTCAAAATACAATCTATTTTAGGTCCATGTACTATCGCTAGAGACTATAGACTTGGCAACACTGGAGTGCTCAGTCCTTCTATTACAGTCTTCGCGGTGCCACCGATCTTCTTATCCAGGGGGGCTTGGTAACTACGTCAGCAACTCTGGAAGGTGCCACCGAAGTCCCAAAGACCTTCTCGGGTAAGCGAGACTTGTAAACCATTGGTCAGAGGCAAGGCCGTAGTCGGGGGTGGGGTGGGGGGTTTCGGGGTTC
>CABFWO010001684.1:71181-95230 GCA_902155825.1 Timema genevievae
TGAGTTGAACGGCGGAAGAGCGTCAGTTACGCCGCGGTCTGAGTTGAACGGCGGAAAAGCGTGAGTTACGCCGCGGGCTGAGTTGAACGGCGGAAGAGCGTCAGTTACGCCGCGGTCTGAGTTGAACGGCGATCTCCGCTCATTGCAGAATCCTGTTCGGACTTGCATTGCCTTTTCTTGATTTTCTTTTTATTTCTTATAGCAAATTTAAATTCTCGTCTATATTTTATCTATTTATTGTGTTTATTCTTTTTGTGTAAGATTTTTATTGTTTTTGTTTATGATTTTATACATAAAGTACTGTTATAAAGGTTTAAATAAGCAATTATCTGGGGTTTGGGAACGGATTAATCCACTATATATAAAAACTTATGGGAAAATTATTTCAGTTTTCAAACAAATCTGTTTCTAATCATTCTTTAGTAACGAATTATATTCGACAACCGAGGTTCCACTGTACAAGTAAATTAATACGCTCGACAACCAGCCTTTAAACGCCTCTTCCCACTAGACATAAAGAGTCTAAGCATATAGTTCCACTAATATGATATGAATTATCACGGTACATTTTTAGAGAAAGTGCCCCCACGTTTTCATAGGAGAAAAAGTGAGGGAAATTATGTAGAAATAAATGTAATGGAGAACCGCATAGATTTATTCTCTACTTTATCTAAAATTGGCAAGCTCCAATCTAGCTTTCTGACCCCAAAATTACCCTCCTGGGTTTATCCCTGCTTGTGTCTTCCTCCTTCGGGGCTTCGTTACCGCCTTTAGCGCCCCCCGTTACAAGCTAGGTCACCGGTAACTTCACTAACTCTGTCCAGTCCCTTCATCGTCGGAACGACCGGTCTTTTTCTGGAGCTCTTTGAACTGACCCTGGTCTACGAGGAATTTCGGCCGGGGCAAGTTCGGGCGTTGCTTTAACCACTCCACGAAACCTTTCGTGGATCTGGAACACAAGGGAAAAAAAAACTTAAGATTTATTTCCAAGGTCAAAGTTGAAATTATATTTTGTGAACTTATGGTCAAGTATCAGCCCATCCCCAATATTAAGGTGGGGTGGAAGGGGACGTGAGAAAAGGGCAGAGTTTTTTTTATAGCAGTTCTTACAGCAATTTTTTTTTGTCAAAATAAATACAGTACCAACATAAAGTTTAATTTTCTTCACCTGGTGACCTAAACATTTCTTGAATATCTGTCAAGGATGTCCTGGAATTTAATGACAACTTTTTCTCTTCATTTAAAAAGTTTATAATCTAATGTCGCGATGCTCATGACAGATATTCAACAAATATTGATACCACCATGTGGAAAAAACTAAACTATATTTATAACTGAAGCAATATTTGATTTATTTTGACAAAAAAATGTTTTGCTATAAAATCTTCTTAATCACTGGTCTTTTCCCGTTTCCTCTTCCACCCTACCTTGAAGGTGCTGCCTAATTGAAGGGGCATAAGCCCATACTGTAATATTTATTTTGGGAATGGCAGCTATGAAGTTTCAAAACCTTTAAAACTGTTATAAATTTTCTTAGAATTTTCTTTCTTGATCCTTTTAATTATTGACTTTATTTGTTTGAGGAAAGCCATGATTTTAAGGGTGCTATTACACTGCCACGTTTCTTTTATAAGAGAAAGATATTGATTCGATAAAATATATTATGAAATAGTTGACACCACATTTGATAAAAATCTGGGTAACTACAATAGTTTCTATTTGATTATAAAAATAGATGCCGATCGTGTCTAAAATATTTACGAATGAGCCATGAAACTTTCAAAAATTTGGTCACCAAAGTTGCTTTGTTAATTAAAAGAAAGACATAATTATGCTATCTCGTAGCCTAATTGTGGAGTTTGTGCCTTCATATTGGACAGTTACATCTGAAGGGTACAAGGGAAATAAGGGAAAGTCACACTACATACATTTTACAGGCGAACAAATTATATATCTCAAACCTCAAAAGGACCTCACCAAATATTTTAAAATTTCTTAAATTTAAATATGACATATACCTCTTTAAACCCTAATCTAATATACATTAGAAAGGTCTCGTCCAACAGATGGCAGCACTAGCTGTATTTGAGCAATTATTGGAACTTCCCCCTTTTCCCTTTTGCCCTTAAATTTTTAACTGCTTTACACGTTAATTTACACGTTAGGTTAATCGTTTATATTTCATTATTTTCGTTGAGGAAACCTAGATAATACTCTATAAAGTAAATATTTGACAACAGATTTAGATAAAATAAATATGATATAGCTTTGACGATACATGAAATATCTTTTATAAAAGAACATAACCTATTTTACAAGACATTTTATAAAAGAAATAGGGGCCTATGACAGTGTTTTACTACCCTAACCATAACCTTTGATCTCCAAACTGAGACACTTTGCGTCAAAATATCGCTGAAAATAAGCTAATTTCACCTTTTCACGAAACGTGTACCAGCACCGCGTCAATCTATTGAAGAGCCTCTCCTCACCTGAGACTAGTTATCCCCTTCCAAACGGCCTCCATGGACTCCAGCTCCGGAGGAACCCGGTCACATCGCAGCCACTTCTCGCGTACCCGGTTCTTAGGAGGCTTGAAACGCTGATCTGCAGGCAGGCACTCCCCGAACGCTACAAGGTGCGGTTTACCCCTTTCAGCGGCGGCGTCCAGCAACAGCTCGCGTCGTAACCCGGCACGGGTCTCCGCCTGAGGTACGAGAGAGAGAGAGAGAGAGAGGAATATTATCACAAGGGAGATTTTACCCCCTTACAGCAGCGTCGTCCAGAAAACAACCTTCCTGAGGACTGAGATGGACAACTTCCTCGGAAAACATATCACCTAAGGCTCGTCACAGATAAAAAGAACTATCGCTCTGTACTGGTCACAAAGCTGGTCAAACAAACAAGTGACGCAACTCTTTTATTTAATCCCCCTTCCACACAAACTCCCCCCAATTCTCCTTCTACCCTCCAATTTCCACCGTGCTACTCATGTTGGTATGATCAGCCGCAGAGGTAGTAGACAAATACCAAAGATTTAAGTTTAAAAACTAAGATTAAAAAATAAAGCTATTTTGAACGGTAGCGGCAACGAGCAGAGAGCGTTTCTGACCCAAGAGGTTAGTCTGGTGGTAGTTTGCTATGAAGAGTCAATTCTCCATAGGAGTGTTCTTAACTGACAGCAAGCAGAAGATGTAAAAATGGTAGAAATAAAAACAAATTGTTGGCTGTGAAAGTTTTGACTGCCTAAAGTGACAGCAGCTCTACGTCTACCTATGGGAAATCATATAGTTTGGCGAATTGATACATGAGAATAGATCTGGTAGCTAGCTGTAACTTACCTACATTCCTACCGTAGAGGGGGTATAGTTGTATTGTCTAAGGCGTCAATCTCTTGTTGGGCTGGTCTGCTGATGACTTGGAGATTTGGGTTAGAACCCCAGTCAGGTCTACTGAGGGTGGCTTATCCTAACTGGTTTCCCGCTCTCCTTCCACGCAAATGTGGGAAGATTATCTCTAAAATGCTTCTTTCCTCATCCCTACACCGTTAGAGTAATTATCATAATAAATACGCATAGCCTGGACAGGTGGTAAGAAGTATTGATAAAAAAAATGTTAAGCCTATGGCCGGGGACAAGCTCAAGTTCTAGTCGCTGCGACTAGGTCACTCTAGTTTGTTGTTTTGTATAATATTAAATACTTTTATTCAGAAAATTATAAAATTAAAAGTAAAAAAATATTATAAAGCTCATTGGCGACGCTGCGCCGCGCGTAAAAACTAACTTTGTATATGAAAGAGGGATACAATAATTTACACACCCCTTATCGGGGTGAGGTTAAACTTTATTGTAACAAAGGTTTTTTTTTACATGCTAGTGAATTTACCCATGGGGTTTAACCCCGCAAAAATTAAAAGTAGCACTACACCGATGCCACGGCCAAGAAACGCTCCCATCTGCGTTTTAAAATATGACGGAGCGATCAGGTCGCTGGTCTTACCCCTCTCTCTTAAACAATCGGTCGTATCCTGATTGCNTGCTTATCTTAGCCTAGTCTAACCTAACCTGACATGACCTAACCTAGCCTGACACAACCTAACCTAACCTAACCTAACATAACCTAGCTTATCCTGACATAGCCTAACATATCCTAACATAACCTAACCTAGCCTGACATAACCTAGCCAAGCCCAGCATAACCTAACCTATCCTAAAAATGCTCGTGTATATGATTTAGTTAAATTAAGGCTGACGAGGCTAAAATAACGTACGACTGCTAGGCCCCCGTGGGCCACTCCTATTTTCAAATTAGGGGTGGGATGGCCTAGCAACACGGCATGTCCGAAATATGGACTCCTTCCCATATATGAAAAATCCCCACGCAATCAGGACTGTTAGGAATCTGAGCTGTTCGGAATCAGGAGGCCACCAAACATTCTTATGTCTAATATCCCGGTGAGACGGACTCTTATAACGTTGTATTTAAGGGAAGTACTTGAGGAACGTTGACTGCTTTGGCCACGGCCCGAGGGATGACGGGCATTTCCTGAACCTTGACGCAAAGCGCATGCGCAGCTGGGGTGTCGAAACCTATCTGGAACAGTTCGGTCAGGATCTCTTCGGTCATGGTGGACTGCTCCAACCCTCCTAGACCGAGCAACCAGTCACAGAAGTTCTTGTTGATCTGAAATAGAACATGTGTGTTATAAAAAAAACCATTTGGATCTGGTTTACTTTAAAAGGTTGTTAAAAGTTAGTTTGGAGCTATATTAAACATTTAATTAACCTCTTCAGACAGCTAGACACGTGGCTAGATCTACTTTTATTTTTTGGCACAGCGTCTAGTTACCCGTTCGGGTTATACATTTATGTACTAACTACGCTAATGGTTTTAGGGATTAGGAAGGTTATATTTAAGGTGTATCCACATTTACGTGGAAGGAGAGTGGAGAACCAATTGGGAAAAACCCCCTCCCAGTACACCCGACTGAGATTCAAGTCTCAATCTCCCCGTCATCGGCAGTCTAATCTACTGCGAGAGTAGCGCGTTAGATCACGTAACCACCGACGCGGGGTGAATCTACTTTAATTTCAAGTCATGTAATCTGTAGCTACCACCTTTGATAAATATGATCAATACCTACAAAATAGCACTAATAATATACTAAAGGGTTATGAGTACTCAGCACAAAAAAAGTTTGTGTTTTTAATATGTCTCTCTTATCTAAAGCCAACTATAGTTTATTTACAAGCAGATAGCTGAGTCTACTGTTGGGAAATTACTTGAAAACGCCCCCGCTTCATTGTCTGTATGGTCTAAGGCGTCACTGACTGGCCTGCTGAAGACGGGGATAATGGGGTTCGAATACCGGTCGGGTTTACTGAGGGTGGTTATTCCTGAATGGTTTTCTACTTTCCTTTCACGCAAATGCGGGTATATTACCTCTAAATTTGACCTTCCCAATTCTTAATACATTATTGTAATTAGTACTTAAGCGTATAACCCAAACGGGTGGTAAGACGCGGTGCTAAATTTAAAAAATATTTTAAAATTAGAAAATATCCATCGTGATAATATTATAAAATATCTGTTTATGTTTTACTAGAAAATTAAATAGGCTATATTTATAAACATCTTTTTAAAGTTTGGTCTGCAAAGCATTATGGGTCAGTTCCTGCTACTGTGAGATGTGTCGCTCGCTACTCGTGTAGATTATGCTTTCATTTCTCGACGAACCTGGGACCCAAAGATTCCACAACATCACCTTAACTCGGCACAAACATTTCCGGGAAGATGTTTCTATAGTACTCACCGAGTTTGTGAGCGCCTGCGCTCTCTGGTTGAGGGTGGTGGAAGGGTGGGGTTTTATCCCTGTCGGGGTCACTACTGGTTCCAGGGGTCTCCACGAGGCAGCGCGGTGGTGAGGTTTCTTCAGGAACTTGAGGTAAGGGCTGGCTGCCATCGGGATGTTCGGGTCGCTTTACATGGAAACACACAGCAGAGGAGTGCGTTCATTACTAGCATCGGTGAACACGTGGGCTAGACGTCAAGCTCGTCTTGTGTAGTTTTATGGTGACTGGGAAGTCAGGGATTCAAATCCCGGTAGGCTATACTGTGGTTAGTTTTACTTAAATGGTTTGCTTTAGAGTTTAGATGGTTTCTAGCTAACGTTCCTAGCAAATACGGGAACATTTATTCTAAGTTTTACCGTCTTAATATACCCTTAAAACACCCAGTTACTGTAGCTTAATAGGGATAGCCCGAACGGGTAGTATTAAGCAGTTCAAAGCTAAAACTTGGGTACAAGTGAATAAGCATGGTCCCAAACACTAATAACCCGCTCCTTTGTTCGTTAAGGTGGGAGTGAAGGGGAAGAAAGAAATGATCAGTGTCTTTGCAGTGTTTATAGAAAAAAATATTCTTTTTGTCCAAAATAAATCAAATATTGCTCCAGTGGAAACATAAGACTTTAATTTTCTTTACACAGTGGATTAACAGTTGAATATTTGTCATGAGCATAGTGGCATTAGATGAGAAACATTTTAATTGAAGAGAAAAAGTTGTCATAAAATTACAGGACATCCTGGCCTGATATTCAACAACTGTTGATATCACTTTATGAAGAAAATTAAACGCCATGATTTATCCTACCAAATCTTACCTTTGTCAATCAATCAGAGCCACTCCTGACCTTTGTCAATCAATCAGAGCCACTCCTGACCTTTGTCAATCAATCAGAGCCACTCCTGACCTTTATCAATCAATTAGAGCCACTCCTGACCTTTATCAATCAATTAGAGCCACTCCTGACCTTTATCAATCAATTCGAGCCACTCCTGACCTTTATCAACCAATTCGATCCACTCCTGATCTTTATCAATCAATTCGATCCACTCCTGACCTTTATCAATCAATTCGAGCCACTCCTGACCTTTGTGAACACGTCTGACGAACCACCCCTGACCTTTGTCAATCCATTCACGAGAAGATCGAAAGCTCGACTCACTGGAAGGTGGGGCGCCGATGTGTCGGGGGCAACACTCTCAGGTCAAACGCTTGTTGGGAGGATGAGGCGGACCTATCGGAGGATTCTTCTTCCTGATTCTCACATCCTGCGTGCATGCCCTCCTCACCACCATAGCAAGGATCCTCGGCGTATCCCAACTCTTCTCCCGAAGAGAATGTCTCGTCAGAATGCTCCCATCCTTCGTCCAAGCCCTCCTCTCCTCCGTAACGTGGATCCTCGGAGCGGCTGAGCTCCTCCAAGCGCAGGATAGGACTCACTTTCTGGTAGGTTACCTGAGGTAGAACCGTCCTCAGCACGGAGTCTCGGCTCTCGGGAGGCTGAAACAAGGTACAAAGGAGACGAGTTGATGAGGGGTAGGTGCGGTACAGGGGAGAGGTGTTGATGAGGGGTAGGTGCGGTACAGGGGAGAGGTGTTGATGAGGGGTAGGTGCGGTACAGGGGAGAGGAGTTGATGAGGGGTAGGTAGCGGTACAAGGGAGAGGAGTTGATGAGGGGTAGGTGCGGTACAAGGGAGACGAGTTGATGAGGGGTAGGTTCCTTGTTCTTATCATTAGCAAAGGAACATCTTAAAGTAATCACTCGGTCAAGGTAAGATTCTTACCTTTCAAAGGGAGTGAAGTGCAGTCCCAATTCTAAAATTTCCTATAAATAGTAGCCTACCTTTCTTGTTAGTCCTTCGATCTCTTCTATGCGGCTATGCCACCAAGTTTCTTTTTTATATGGTAGTTCATCCAATGTTGGTTTAACTACCCTACTGGATGATCTGGTGCGCGCCATTTTAAGATTGAAAGTGGACAAATGCAAATTAGAGTTATCTCAGATTTTAAGATATTTTATCTAAAATTCATTGCTTAGCAACAATAAAATGTTAATTTCAAACTTAAAATTATAATTATTATTTAAAGTGGCATTGTTTACAACGCTATGGACATCAAACCGAAGATTGGTTTGTAATATTTCTCCATGCAGTTCTTGATAGGAACCGCTTCGGTGGACGCATGGTCTAAGGCGTCACTCTCGCAATAGACTAGGCTGCTAATGATTGGGAGATAGGGGTTAAATCCCGGTTAGGTATACTGAAGTTTTTTTCCCTAAATGGTAACCCCCACTCTATCACCACGCAAATGTGGGTTCAGTTCCTCTAAATTAAATCTTCCTAATCACTAACACATTAAACTAATTGTCTAATCATATAAATCCGAATGGGTAGTAAGACGTGGTGCTAAAAAAAAGTTCCTGCTATGTCTTGCAACCAATCTCTTCAATTATCTGGTCAGTGAGGCGAAGTAAGGTTTAATTATGCTTCTCTTCCATATCACATATCCTTCTAATATAGATTGTAGATATGGTCAACACGTATGTACCTTCTTTTTTTAAACATCTTCCACAGAATTCCTTTTTCACCTATTCTTCTAGAAACCTATTCATTTATAATTTTATCCCCTCATTTCTCTTTCAAGGTGACCTGGTGGTCTAGGGATAAGGTGTAAGACTTCTGTGCTGGAGGTCAGGGGCTATTAGCGTAAGTGCCTATAACCCGAACGGGTAGTAAGACGCGGTGTTGTTAATAATAATAATAATAATAATAATAATAATGTCTCTTTCAACTTATTTCTATTGCACCACATTTCAAATCAATCTTTTCTTCACCGCAATTTATTAAATGATACAGTAAAACAAAGGAAAGTCAAAATTTACATTACAATAAATTAAACTTGACTTAAGTTGATATTGGTTTATTTATTTGATTTTAATATATTAATTTCGTATTTTATTTGAGAGAATACTCGAGTTTTGTTCCCAACCACATTTTACTACCCATTCTGGCTGTGCCATAACACATTAAGAGGCGGCCGAAGCGAGCGTAAGTATTTTTACAGTTTTTATATAATTGAAATTTTTTGGCCAAAATGAATATAATATTTCTCCAGTAGAAATATAGAGTTTTGTTTTCTGAACATGATAATATCAACAGATCTTGAATATCTGTCAAGGGGGTCCTAAAATTTTGTCAAAACTTTTTACATAAAGAGAACAAGTTTTGACAAAATTTCAGGACATCATTGACAGATATTCAAGATCCGTTGATATTAGCATGTGCATAAAGCTAAGCTCTATGTTGCTATTGGAGAAGTATTCGATTTATTTTGTCCAAAAAAATGTAATGCTATAAAAACTGTAAAATTACTCGCGCGCCCTTCTGCCGCACCTTAGGTGGGATGGAAGGGGACGCGAGAAAAGGCCAGTATTTTTTCACTTTTTATGGCAAAATTTTTTCTCTGCCAAAATAAATAAAATATTACTCCAGTACAAATAAAGAGGTTAATTTTCTTTCCATGTTGATATCAACAGTTCCTGAATATTTGTCATGATCATGGTGATATTATCTAACAAACTTTTTAAATTAAGAGAAAATGTTCTCATTAAATTCCAGAACACCCTTGACAGATATTCAAGAAGTTTTGAGGTCAACATGTGAAGAAAATTAAATTCTATCATCGTACTGGAATAATATTTTATTTATTTTGGCCATCAAAATGTTTTACCATAAAAACTGCAAAAACATTGGCTATTTCTCGCGTCCCCTTTTATCACACCTTAATCACGATAATGTAGGAGGGATGATGAAAGTAAAATTTGGAGGACATATACCCTCACTTGAGTGGAGAGAGATTGGTGAACCATTTAGGGATTACCACCCCCACTAAATTCTATCAGGATTTAAACCCCAACCTTCTAATCACCGGTAGCCCTAACTAAACGAGCTCAACATTTATACCACGGGACCACATGTGTGGGTGAGTATTGAAAGTGGTAATCTACAAATAGGTGTATAAGGGTGAATTTTAAAGAAACTCTTTAGCAAAAAAAAACTCTCTCGATTGTACTTTGATGAGGATCGAACTTAATCCTTCACTATCGAAACCAGATAAGCAAGCAAACAACTAAATCTTATAATCAAAATTATATTTGAGGCTTTTTTTATAAAATATTTTGCTATTTATTTAAAAGGCTAGTCGATGATATCTTGAAAGTTTCAATAAAAATACATTCAGAATTAACTTTTTTTTAAAAATGTACTGTAAAATCTCTTACCTTGTCTCGTTCTTCTTCTAAAACGGTGAACAGCTGATGCCACCATTGTTCTGAGTCTCTATCCTTCATTTCATACTTTGATGTCTTTACGGTTCTGTTTATTTTGTGATAAGACATGAGATTTAATTTCTTGAGTTCTTTATTTGGAATTAATAATTGTTACGTAGATGTTATTCTTTCGATACTCTCCTTGATTTATTTGGTTGCTAGGTTACCGAGTAAACAACTGTCTCAAAATCGATTTTTAAACTCTCATAATCTTTCTCCTGTCTTAATTTGCTTTTTATAGTTTAGTTCATTATAAAATAATACTACAACATATATATGCTTATGATAGATACTTAAATAATTGTTTTTCTGTTAACTGCTAAAGCATAATGTAAAAAATATTTGTTGATATATTAATTTTATAAAATATAAACTAATTTAAACCAAAACAATATATGGATTTCACCAACATGGTTATAAAACACATAATAACTTTTATTTCTTAAAAATAATATTAAGAGTAATTTTATTATTCTGCTTTTTATAATCAAAACTAAAATTATTATTACTATAAAGCCTCTGATTGATAAAAGTTTTGATTTAAAAAAATACTGATTGATTTAAATCGAGTGTTTGTATTTATAAATTATAGGTACACACAAGTAAACATGATTTTAGTTATTTAGAAAAAAAAATCTCTTTTAACATGTGCTCCTTAAGATATCTATTGATATGATCAACTGAGCCACTGGTACCGTTGGTTTTATAAACGAGCTTAGGTTTTCTGCCGGCATGAGACTCTAGCGCCTAGAGTTGGTATCAAAGTCGATAGATATATTTCAACACGGTTTGACAATATATGACTAATTGTCAAATTTTCGTAAAGTAATTAAAAATGATTATAAGGTTATTAGGGATCACGCTTAATTACACCTTTCATAAACTAATATAATATTT
Organism: Timema genevievae; assembly: GCA_902155825.1. Lineage (NCBI taxonomy): Eukaryota > Metazoa > Arthropoda > Insecta > Phasmatodea > Timematidae > Timema > Timema genevievae. The sequence goes on from CABFWO010001684.1 coordinate 82,250, forward strand.
TTTATATAACATAATTGTTCTAAGCCCTCTGAAGTTAACTTTTCTGAATAAAGTAAACAGTTCAGTCTTCAGCCGCTAGGTCGCAGAAAAATATACATACATTTACACAGCATTATTCGGGTGTAAGAAAGCCAAGCGTGGATACATTTATTTAAACATAAATAAACATGTTTGTCGGAACATAATTAAATTCGTTCTGATACTTCACTTCTGGAAGCATTAGATCATGCGTTTCTGGCGTTTTTTATTTCACTACATTTAAAGACGTGCTTTGTAAAGTCTTAGCTGATTTTTACCTTCTCGCTATCTTAAAGGTAGAGAAAGTATTGGGGTCGTCAAAAAAATCGAACTCGAGATTTTGATGAATCTCATCGTTTCATGACCCCCCGAATCCAAAAAAGTAGTTTTTGAATTTCCGTCTGTCTGTCTGAACCTCCGACTAGAGCGTAAATTATTTTCCCGATCGGGCTAAAACTTGGTATCTAGGGTTTTCATAGGGTTGTCCCGAGGGATTTTTGGAATTGGATATCTAACCCTAAAATTAAGGGTAGTTAATTGAAGGGTAAAAAGAGAAATAATCGATTTACTCAAAATCGGCTCTAACGATTTTGATTAAATTTCATTTATTAAAATCTATAAATATTCCTAACAAAATGGCTACTCCCAATATTTTAGCAAAATGACTTTAAGGGTTCCGGTCTGATGCGTAAATTCTTTTTATCTATCATATCTCCGTAACTCTTTGAGATATGAAATTACTTATCATTACAAATATGTATATCTATTTATAATATCATTTATTTGAAACATATTTTTATAAATCCAATAACTTTCAAGCTATACACACACACACACACACACACACACACACACATATATATATATATATACATATATATATGTATATATATATATAAACTTTTCGAACACTCAAGGTAAAGTATTGCGACCGTAAAAAAATCTAACCCGATATGTTGATGGGTATCGACGTCTCATTACCCCTTGAACACTAAAAAAAAAATGTTTTTGCAATGCCGTATGTCTGTGTGTCTGCTTATCACTAAAATTAAGAGTAGATTAATGAAAAGGGAAAAAATCGGTTTTCTCAAAATCTGCACAAACTATTTTGATTAAAAATCGGATCTAGGCCTTGATTAAGATTATAAATAAAAGGGATATTTCCATTTACCTATGAAAATGAATTTTAGGATACTTTACAGAAGCGGAAATTTCCGTATTCCTGCAACTATTTGAGATACTAAATAGCTTATAATTGCAAAAAAGTAATACTATTAAAAAAACTTTTATTTTAAATATATTTTTATAAAACCGACATTTTCTGAGATATAGGCAAATATATTAATACAATTTTGTGAGCTTTAGTTGTAAAGAGATACTACTTAAGTTTTAACGCAATAATTAATTATCTAATTCCATAGAGTTAGTAGATGATATGTATGTCTCTCAAAAAGTTTTTTTTTCCTTTAACCTCTTTGTTGATCATTGTTGTACTAACATTTCTCCTATTTCAATTTTAGACTCAATATACAATATTTACATTTTTTATTGGTCAAAATATATTAATGAGGAATTGAATAGCAATGCGATGACCCGGAGATGTGAAACAACTAGTAAAATGTTAAATTCTAACTGAAAGTCGACATTTTAATACCAAGTGTTGACCCTTGTGGACCCAATATTGATCTTTTTTATTGGTCCAAATATACAAATGAGGATATTAATTCTTTAAAAATAAAATTATAAAATTTAAAACCTGGATTCAAAAAATGTTTTACATAAATATAATGCAATTTATGCTTGGGTTTGCTAGTGTAAATGATCTCGTTTCACATATATTACGAGCTTTGAGTAAATATCTTCATTTTTAAACAATAGAGCGAGAAAGTCCGTGCGGAGTTTCATACAATTTATTTTAAATTTCAAAGGCTACGCTGTAACAAAAACCTAATGTTAAAATTCAAACAACAATGTGGATTTAATTTGAATTTTTAGGATTCATACTAAGTTCACAATTTGAACACAGGTGAAATAATTCTCAGGCCGAACATATATAATATGAAATATGAATATATTTGAACGTATTATGGCTATAAATTTGAATACAGAATAAATATATTTCCCAATTTTTACATAACATAGCAAAATGTTTGATACGTAAACACACAAATGCTCACATCTCACTACAAACAAGCCTTCAATTTTAATTATTTTGAATTGCATTTCCTATTTTTGTCCCCAACAAAAATTCAATAAGCCTATTAGTACTTAATACGTCGAAAAAAAAATCTTCACTAACATTTTGTTACCAACTGTACTTAACTAAATATCAACCACTATGTCTGAACATTTTGAAATACATGACGCTCAGGAAACTTCCATTTCAGCCCAATGACGTAATTTGCTTTAATTTTCATTACACCTTCTCCCGTCATCTCCTAAAGCCTCGTTTGAGAACAGTCTTACTAACCATGATGAAAACGGTCACTTCACATGACTCCAACCCTCCCTATTTCTCCCTCCTCTAACCGCCACTGTTTTATGTTGGCAGCTCTGCTGGTCCAACGTGATAAGGGACTTGTGAAGCACAAGAAAATGAGTAGGCTACTGTAGAGAAAGAGGACGTAAGAGGGAGGGAGAAGGGGAAATATAAAAATTGTAAGCGACTTTTCTCCTGGTATAAATACACCTTACAAGTATACATCATGGCGGCTTTGTGTCACATATATTACGGCCTGGAGACACAAGCTGACGTAATAGGTTTGTGTGCGAGCAAAAGCTGAAGGAAAGAAACAGCCACGTGCCTTTTATATATATATATATATATATANGGCGTATGTCAAGTCATGTGTTATGTATCTCACACGTTTGATAAATAATATCAATAAAATAATACTATTAATATAATAAAATGTTATAAAGGCTGATTGCAAAAAAAAAAGTGTATACTGTCTGAAAGGTTCTTTTTATGAAAATTGGACTGTCGCAATATTCGTAGAGTAGGGATGAGGACGTTAGAATCTATATAAAATGTACTGGAATTTGTGTGGAGGGAAAATGGGAAAATATTTAGGAAAATCCATCTTCAGTACACCAATCCAGGCTTCGAGCCTTGACCTCCCCGATCACGGTCAAACCAGACTATACGCGCTTGAAAAACTTTTTTTGGGGGGGGGAGGGGGGGGTTCAGTGCTTCATGAAACGTCGATGTTTATCAAAATCTCAAGTTCGAATTTTTTTACGGTCATAATATTTCTCTCTCCAAGGGGTCAAGAGAAAGTAGGCCCTAATAAAATATAATTTTGATTAAATTTTAAAAAAAATCCTTAACAAATGGTGATTAAAAAGTAAAATACTACTATTATATATTACTGCCAGATGTATCAAACTTCTACCAAAAGTAAAACGCTTATCTCTAAATAAATAAAACATAAGATTGAAATCTCACTTTTCTAGATCGGAGCCGCTACTTATTTAATTAAGTAGCTCCTCACGAGACTTTGCTGACATCGTACTCACGAGGCTTTGCTGACACCGTTTAGCCCCACTGCTTCAAAAAAAAAATCTGGACGCGCTGAGGGTCAAACCCGGAATCTCTGGATATGAAGCCAGGAACTCTGACCATTAGACCACGAAATTTAAAAGCGGGGGAAAAAAATTGATTTACTCCTGTAGACATTCAACACCCCAAAACAATATAATTAACGTCTAGTCGCGTATATCAGGACCAGACGCTGTCCGACTGACGAAGGCTGACGATTGGTTCAACAGAAATGAAAGCGTCTGTACACACATCACCGTCACGTGTCAGGACTGTGTCGTCCTCGGGGAACGGGCAGAAGTAGTTTTGTTAACTTTTTACCGGACTCAGCCTTGACTCTGATCAGTTGTTGAGCATACTCCAAAGTGGATTAATTCCAAAATAATCTTTGAACTTGTTTTCATCATCCATCATATGTGGATACAAAATCACAAACTCCCCTTTCACTAGTCCAATTTTCTTTGTATTGTGAACCCGCATCCTTTCCAATCGTTTACCTCTCTTACCCCCCTCTTCGGGTACACGTCAATTGTCTTATAGTCATTTGCCCTGAAGTGTATGCCAAATTGGTGATCTGGTGGTCTAGAGGTAAGGTGTCATCCTTCTGTGCTGGGGGTTCGGGGTTCAAACCTCGGTCCCGGCACAGATTTATCTGATTACCAAACCCTTCCTTCACCTCTGACAAGATGTGTATTAATCACAACTTGTGAATGTGAGGAATGCCAGGCCTCCACCGTGGTTCGGATTCCACGTTAAACTGTAGGTCCTCCATTTCATCTCACAATCACCCTACCATTACATATTAGCGTAAGTGCGTATAACCCGAACGGGTAGTAAGACGCGGTGCTAATAATAATAATAATAATAATAATAATAATAATAATAATAATAATAATAATAATAATAATAACAATAATAATAATGTATGCCAAATTACTTCTAGGCCAACCGAATTTAGGCCTACTGGGACGTCATTTTCTCCACTTCTAACGCTAATACTATCACACCTAAGTCACTATTACTAAAATTGGCAGATATTCTATACAACTGGATGCACAAATAAGAAATAACACTTGACACGCCTATAGCTCAAGGTAGACTAGCCTAAAAAATACCGTGTGTGGCCCAGCCGTGGAACCGTGGAACCGGTGACTCCGGGCCGGGTGCGATCAGGCTATCCGACGATGTCCGGCGGAGAATATAAGAATGATCAATTTACTCTTTTTCCCAGTGACGAAGGACAGTAATATACCTTTATATGATCCCATTTATTGTCGTGACGGGGCCAAGGGTTATTTCAAAGATATTCAACAGGTTGTCGAAACCAACTACAAATAAGGCCTAGTTAGATTTCACTACCAGAAATAAATAGTACATATTTTATTTATTATAGACATTTTCATTTAAGGTCATTTGACGGTAAAAATATTACCGCAAATATTTAAAAGTAAAAATATTACTACAAAAATAATCTAACAAGCTATAAATAGGTATTCATTGGTTTTAAACCATTTTAGTTCACGAGATATAAGGTGTCAAACTTGCTGTTTTATTATGTACAATATTTTTTGTAATGTAAAGTAAATGTGTGGGGCTGAAATCTAGTAAGAACTACACATGGATATGATGTGTACACAATTAAATATTTATTTCATGTTAAAGAAAAATATGTTTTAATGCATAGGCAGATTAAATGTGGCAAAATTACTTTAATTTTTAATCATATATAAATACTATTATTTTTATACCCAGATAATTTGATTTTATCTTATTTTGTAACACATAATGTCACTATTTAGAATTTTTTTACCTAGCTCTAGTTAATTTTATTAATGTGTTAAAATTTATCATTTCAAATATAGATTTGAAGTGTTTCCTTCGTGAAATTTCTGATTTTGACTTTACTAATTGTAGAGCCAAACTGACTATTCGAACATAATATGCCAGGCCGAAGAAGAGGGTCAGATATTCCTAGCTAATGACACAATCAAGAGGACACCGGCTTCCTTACCTGGTCGGTGTTGCTAGAATGGGCTGAGACATTGCCACTTGCTATTTCCAAGAAAAACCCCCTTCACCCACCTATGTTAAATTCCCTTCCAAGGTGTTATGAACTAAAACAATCTTAGTGATTAATATTGCTGTCGAATGACCTTAATAGGATGACACCCACTTCGGTGTTCGAACGGACTTTGGCGCAACTCTCGCAATAGACTGGACCAACAAATGGCGGGAAGATCGGGGTTCGAATCATGATCTGGTTTACTGAGTGTTTTTTTCTAAATGGATTTCCTCTCTCTCTCCACGCAGATGTGGTTCTACTTCCTCTCACTTCTATCTTTCTCATACCAACCCACTGTAGCGTAAAAATGCGTGTAACTGAACGGGTAGTAAAATACGTTATTAAAAAAAGGGGGTTTCTTAGAATAACATTTTTGGAAACCTTTGATTTAGCCCACAATATTTTCTAGCATCATTGATAAATTGCTAGTGCAACTGTATTTTAAAATGTCCTAGGTTCGATATCTGTCAGGGAAAAAAAATATTGGGAGTAAGTCTATAAGGGGAAAACTGGGAAGGTCACAAAACACGCATTTTACATCTCAAACCCCCTGAGTATACCTGCAAATACTTTTTAAAATTAATATAAATACGACACAGACCTCTCTTAACCATAATTCAAATCGCATTAGTAAGGCCTCATGTTTGTCTAACAGATAGCAGCACTAACTAGATTTGCTCTGAAATTAGACTTCCCCTTTTCCCCCTGTATCCTTAATATATCATTGGTAAATTTGAGGTATCCTCTACCAAAGTGATAAATTAATGGCCAGGAGTTTGGGTGTTGTGTATGTTCTAGAGTTAAGCTATTTCTTAAGTATTTTGCTGATATAATCAATCGATTCAGAAAGTCCACGTTAAAGACAACTATTAATAATAAAAATAATTAATAATAATAATTCTTAATAATAATTCTATAGATAATTTAACTAATTCCAAACAAAACACCATCAATACACTTGGAATAAACGATTACGCTGACCTATACATCACAGGTAAATCAGACTAGACGAACCCATTGAGTTAACATACATAGCACAGCGTCTTACTACCTGTTCAGGTTATGCGCATATGTAAATAATTACGCTAATGAGCTAGGTATGATAAATTTTAAATTCAGAGGAAGCGTACCCACATTTGCGTGGAGGGAGAGTGGAAAACCCTTGTGGAAAAAAGCACCCTCCAAACAAATGACCGGGATTCGAACCCTGATCTCCATATCATTGGCAGTATAGTCTAACATTAGAGTGACACCCAGTGTTGCCAAGTCTATAGTCTCTAGCGATAGTACATGGACCTAAAATGGATTATATTTTGACCGGTAGGATACTACTTTCTGATATTATATTGATAAGTTCTGCGATTTTCATTTAAAAAAAAATTAATGTAAATATTGTTATTAGATAGCAGGGCCACAGGATAATATTTTTAGAAAAAAATCCTAAAATTGGATTGTACACGTGGTGAAATTATATCAAAAATTGTATCCAGATCGTACAGTTGGCAACACTGGTGACACCTTAGACTCTTTTTGTATCACTGGAGGGACATGAATGCACCATTAGCAATTTGACCAAAACGTGACACTCAATATGGTCGTCTGTTGGGGACAGATGGGACAAACCCATTGCTTTGACCTAGTTATTATGGCGCCAGCGTTTTACTTAAACGGTTATTGTTTAGAAATTACTAGGAATATATTATTTGGTCCATAAAGTCACATGTGTTGTACACATATGTGATATTTAGACATTTTAGTAACCCACCTATCACATTAAATATATGATATACCCTGATATATTTTATGAATTTACATAAAATAGCAAACCATGTTCAAAAGTTTCTCCGACCTTTATGTGTAAAAGAGAGAAGGAAATACCTGAAAGTTTCTTTCTCACGCGATGGTGCGCAGACTACAGCTTGAAAACTTTTAGCCACTTAAAGTTTTACTATAGAAATCACTGGACGGACCTTACGTTTAGTCCACACGACCACTCCTGCGGGTGATAAGTAGAGGTTATGGGGATGAAAATATTTCAGTGGCCTCGATGTAGGTTTTTATTAAAACCATTATCCAAAAATGATCTTAAGGTGGCGATATGTGGCGATATACTTTACTTCTATTTTTCAAGATCAAACTCGAATTGATATGCTATAAAGTTCGACCCGAGAGTCCACTAACAGCTCAATTGAATAGAGGAACCAAAGTAAAAACACACAAACATTTAGATCAAAGTTGAATAATGTAAACAGGTCTAACTAAGTAAAAAAAGTGTTTGTTTACGTACAAAATGTATTTACACTGGTTTTACATGTCGTTTCAAGTAAAACCGGTTACATTGACTCATTCGTTCACCTCGCATTCTCTCTGTTTATCTTTATCTACGACTGTCTTTTTTTTTTGAACCACCAAACCTTTTTTTTACACTCCATATACATACATACCGACACACAAACACGTACTAACCCCCCCATTCCCTCAAAATCCCCCCCGAACCTCCCCCTCTCTCCCGACAACACGCGAATGAACTCAACTTCAAATTAACTTTACTTTGAAGTTAAAGTGATACCGGAATTTACACACGAAATTTAAAATTCAGTTCACATTCAAGGTTTTCCGCCACAGCAGCGTTAGTGGTAGAATACAGTGCAAGTCCTTTTTCACCCCCTCCGTCCTCTCTTTTACCACCCCTTACTCCTTACAAACCCACCCAGTCTCTTGTGATGAGAAGGTCCTTAGCAGTCCTTTCGACACAATAGCATAATTCCTTTAAATATGTATGAAAATGTATGCGGTATTGATGTGTTCTGCACAGACTGGGAGGCAGGAAGAAGTTCAGGAGTGGTAGGTTAGGGAGGGATTCAAGTAAGTTTGGTATTTAAGGTGGGGTGCTAGTGTGCGTTAGTTTATGGAAGTATTTTTGTAGTTCTTATAGCATAAACATTTTTTTGTACAAAATAAATCAAATATTTATTCTATAGAAACATAGAGTTTATTTTTCTGCGCATGCTAATCTGAACAGTTGTTGAATATCTGTCAAAGGTGTCCTGGAATTTAATGACAACTTTTTCTCTTTATTTAAAAAGTTTGTCACCAAATGCCGCTATGCTCAATGACAGATATTCAACAACTGTTGAGATTAGCATGTGCAGAAAATTAAACTCTTTGTTTCTATAGAATAAATATTTGATTTATTTTGGACAAAAAATGTTTATGCTTTAAAAACTACAAAATTAATGCACTAAACTCGCCATCACTAGCACCCCACCTTAAGGCAGTATATAAATATATATATGTCATAAGTCAATAGTTGGAATCGATATATATCAATTCCAATTCCTGTTTTAAAGTGAACTATATTTTGGGTTCCGGTTTATTAAAAAGAACGGTAAAAATCTCGGCTATAGGGTCTGATTCCGTACAACCCCCTTAATATAACTGGCTGGGAATTTTTGACGTAACAAGACACGTCTGATTCTAATTGGTGACGTCAGGTCCTTTAACCCAGTGTTACTAAGAGTGAGAGTTTTCCCAAGTGACGTCATCCCCCATCCTACTCTCAGGATGCCACATGACTCTTTTTTTTTTTTGTATTTGTAACTTTAATCGCCCTCTCAAATATTGTACAGTCAACAAAGTAATTATTTAAGAATGTATGAATTAATGAGTATTTATTTGTTTAATGGAACCGGATTTTCCATTTTCAATTTTTAGAATTTTTTTCAATTTTTTTCTTTTTTAATCTGATTAAATTTGTTAACAGTAATCTATCTAGAAAACTTAGATTAACTGTTGTTTGTGCTGACCACCTAACACCTTCTATCCTCATAAGTTGTCACTATCTTCGCCAACAGATGGTGGCTACTTGGTCGGTAAGGCTCGATTTCGGGATGTGGAGTGGTTTTTTTTTTCAACTTAAGAAATTATTCTTGTGAATACACGCAAAATAAAAATCACTTATAACATTATTGGTTTTACGAGACTTAATCAAAGTAAAATCTCAAAATAAAAAGTTTATCCTTCCCCCACGTTTTTGTTTTTATTGCCGTAATGCGCGGTTCCACCGTGTCCAGTGAATTATTCAGCCTGTTGATGCCGCCATGTTATGTCGCTGGAGAGAGGGGAGGTATTTGGGTCTATGGACTTTCAGATCCTCCCAGGAGAAGCGCCAACGAGTCGTTAACGTTGGCAGAAGATGTCGTACAAACCGCATATTTTATGGCAAACTGGTTTTTGGAGTTGAATCTTGCGGAGAGCCCTCTTTTGAGTCAAACGTCCGTTAAGTTTCTACTACCCTTCACCCACCCCTGTCTTCCCCCTTTTCCCTCATCAAACCCCTCACTTCTCGTGCTGACGAAGTTGTGGGCATGTGTGCGTACGTGTGTGTTACCATATCCACCACACGTTTTACTGAAATCCCTCTTAATTAGGAGCTAGTAGTCTGTGAGGAATAGTGGCTTAAGGTGGGAATGTAGGAAAAGTGAGTTGAGGTTTGTTTTTATAGCAAAACAATTTTGTTAGTCAAAATAAATCAACTATTTCTACATCAGAAGCAAAGAGTTTAATTCTCTTCTCATGCTGATGTCAACAGTTGTTGAATATCTGCCATGAGCATGGCGGCATTAGATGAGAAACATTTTAATCGAAGAGAAAAAGTTGTCATTAAATACCACGACACCCTTGACAGATATTCAACAACTGTTGACATCACCACGAGAATAAAATCAAACGCTTATGTCTCCAATGGAACAATATTTGATTTATTTTGGCCCCAAAAGTGTTGATTTAAAAACTTAATAAACACAGACATATTATTGCGTCACCTACACCCACACCTTAAGCTCCGTTCAAAGTACCACTGTTAAGTTAGTAGTTTTCACATTTAAAAAATGGCTACTATAATTTAATTAAAAACCGTGCACGGATAATCTGCAAACTGGATAGCCCAAGTACGGATGATTGGGAATTTACTGTAGTTTAAAATACAAATATACATATTATTTATTCTATTATTTTTCACCAAAAAGGTGGTGGAATTAGAAGAAAGATTGAACTTATGAATGTTAGATGTATGGACAAAAAACAATCGAGGAAGGAGTACAGTAGCCCCATGACTTCTTAGGTGCTGACTGACAGTTCACAGCTGACTTCTGACAGTCAACAATTAGGTATATACCTAAATTTTGACAGTCAGAAGTGACAGCTGCTAAACACATGGTTTTTGCAGATCATATGGTTCGGCGTAGGGATACATAATTTGGTCTGGTAGCTTTTCAAAGCCGTCAAATGTCAGCTGTGAGCTGTCAGTGAGCACCAAAGAAGCCATGAGGCTACTGTAGATAGGAGAAAAAATGTGTGATCGCGGAACCTTTTGATAAATTTTTAAGTCATTCGGCGCCTATAAAGGTGACACACCTACCTATTAAGCGTTCATATATGTGCCTAAGAGGGGGTAAAGGGGTGAGGGGGATAGAAAGAATAGCGAGTTAAGAACCAAGTTTTTTTTATATCAAAAGTGACTGCTGAAGATCACCTGTCTTGACAAGAAAGCAGATCTAGTAACTTTTCTAGCTGTCAGATAAGGGCCTCTCTATGAAAATTGGACTCTTAGAGTACGTTCAAGCGTACCAAAGTCATCACTCGAACTGTGTAATTTGAAAGTTAGAGCATAGCTAATAATACAAAAAATATATTTTAGTCAGGCTCTGGGTTCAAATTAAACTACTGAAAACGCGCAATTGATCTCCCTACCAACTCTTCCACGAAGACAAGCTTATTACATTTTTTTTTTAAAAATATTACGGACTTGGAAAAATAAATAAATAGAAAACTGTTTGTTAATTTGAGCTTAGCATGAACAAATCTTTGAACAAACTGTGAACATTAACCCCAATACCTTTGACCTCTTTTATGCCTCATTTCTTCCTCCCTTACCCCTCTCACCAGCCTATTTAAACGTCAAAACATCGGAGAACAAACGTTAATTTCTGACGTTAAACGTTGACTCAGCGTAGGTTGTAATGGCCTTTGCAGGAAGACGAGACTTTAAAAAGTGATAACATGATTTTGATGAACTACCGTTGTATTATCTAACTAGCTCCTTACTTCTTAGGATTATGGACAGGAAAGGGTGGTATGGGGGGTTCTGGATTAACCCCCTTTTTAGGTGTCCCGCCCTTTTTCGTGATGGAGTAGTTTAAGGAGGCTGACTAAAGGACATGATTGGCCTCTTTACATCTTATTTCATGTGTGGGGGGGTTATGACCTATAACGAGGGCCTGCATTTTGATGACCTAAAAATTCTAAAATATGACTTCAAATGTTCAAAAAATGGCCTAAATATATGATCAAAGAGCTGTAATAAATACAAACGATTAAATAAAACACGTGCTTTATAAACCTAAACTAAAAATTATCCATACAATGAAGTCTTTAAGAACTAAACTCTTTCATAATGCTAAATAATAATTTTTTTTAGCCTCGTGTTTTACTACCCTTACGATTTATACACTTATGTATTAATTACGCTTATGGTTTTAAAGGTAAGGAAGGCTATATTTAGAGGAAGTGTACCCAGATTCACGTGGAGGGAGAGTGGAAAACCATTTTGGAAAAAAACTACCCTCAGTACACCCGATCGAGATTCGAGCCTCGATCTCCCAGTCATCGGCAGTCTAGCCCACTGAGAGAGTAGTGGCCACCGAAGCGGGTAATATAATTTTGATTCACAAATATCTTCTCCAGAACTCATAGTTGCCCCCCCGCTTCTCAAAACAACCCTTGCAAGCTTAAATACAGTCTCATCAGGCATTTTTATTTAAAACCATACGAATAAAGAAAGTACATAGTTCATGACCTACATTATATTTTTCTCATTCCGACAACTGTGATGGGAAAATTTATGAATTTATAGAATATCGATAGGATAAAAAATAAACTTATTCAACATGCATAATTTATTATAACTCGAAAATGCGTATAAATTACTCAAAAATTCCAAAAATGCCTAAAAATGCCTTTGAAAGGATCAAAACAAAGAAAATCTGAGCTAAATTTCCAAAATTACAAAAGAAAAATACCTATAGAATATACATTTTTACAACCAGGGGATCATGAATAGAGCTTGTATATGTGCTTATGAGCATCGTATGTGACGTGACGTCATCGGAATCCGGGCCCTACTTTTCCTTATTTTCCCCCTCAATGCGTCTTACCACCCGTCCAGACTATCCTCATATAATTAAAATAATGAGATAGGGAACTGAGAAATTAAAGGAAGGGTACCCGCAAGGCCGTAGCCAGCCAATAATTTCAGGGGGGGTTTGGTGGGCACATCTCCCAATTGCTGGAAGCTAGAAAA